>BMAC01000155.1:933377-947659 GCA_014905375.1 Phtheirospermum japonicum
GTTGCTCTGTTATTTAAAACACTATGTTAATCTTGGTCTGAAATTTTCTAAGTCTGAAAATTGTGTTTTGAAAGGATATGTGGATTCTAACTATGCTAATGATAGGGACAATATAAATCCGACTACGTCTTATGTGTTTACCATATGTGGCTTGTGCATTAGTTAGAAATCGCAGTTACAACGTGTGGTTGCCTTGTCGGTTCCCGAAGCTTAATATGTTACGATTACTGAGGCGTTCAAAAAGGCCATATGGCTAAAAAGTTTGCTTTCTGAAATTAGTATTCTTGAAGGTGATGTCGTAGTATTTTCTGACAGTCAGTCCGCTATCCAATTGACTAAGATCCTATTTTTCATGATCGAATTAAACACAGTGATGTGAAGTACCACTTTATCCGAGATGTGGTTGCAAAAGGTATAGTTCTCCTTGAAAAATTCCTTCTGAATCGAATCCCGCTGATATGGGAACCAAGTGTCTGCCCGTTGAGAAATTTGAGTCTTGTCTTGAAACTCTGAATTTTGACTCTTTGTGATTAGACTCTCTGTTTGGGTTAGTGTTGTTGGTTATAGCCTAATTTGTGGCTATAAGTTTGTGTTTTTCTTGTTACTAACTTTTGTGTTGAGAACAGGTACGTTGGAGATGGCAAAAAGGTGGAAAAGAAAAAAAAAACGATGATGAAATCCAAAGGCCACCCTAAGCAGTAAACTGGTATTGGGCCAAGGTGGAGATTGTTATAATAATGGCCCAATCTTGAATTAATTTATTTGCTCCCGGCATATTACTGCAGCCCATCACCTGGCAGCCCAAGACCACGACCCAAATTCAACCGGGTCGGGCGCTTCACCCGGATCCACCATGCCACTTAATATCGGTTGCCCATTCTTAGGGTTTTAATCAGGGCCGTTGATCTCCCCCTTATAACCCCTCTAACCCGAAACCCTAGCCACTTTAACCCTTTGCTCTCTCTCTCTCTTCGGCTGACTCTTCCGATCTTTGGTCTTCACCCTTCTTGGTTTTCCTCCTTGCCGGAAAACCGAAACCTGTTAGTGAACATAACGTGATCCTTTGAGAGTCAGATTTGCGTGAGAGTGGTGCTGGGGTTCGGGTCATCGGGAATCGTCGGAGCGCCGCCTTGGGTCGTCGTTCGAGGGGTGCTAACTGCTACCGGCGGTGGTTTGGGATTCCGGGAAGCCTGTCGGTTTACCGGTTTCTATAAAGGGGCCGTGTTATTGGAGATCTGAGCCGGGTTTTTTTTCCAGATCTACACTCAGTCCCTGTTCCGGCGACTTCACGGGAAAGGGGGTTTCTCGTTCTCATTATTTTATCGGTTCCCGTTGTTTTGTCTTTGATGTATTTTACGTTTTCCCCTTTTGTCTTCTATTGATCGCTGCTTCTTTTGTTTCGGGAAGCTGCTGGAGATTGCTGGAGATCTGGAGTGAAGATGAGAGGCTCGGTGTCTGATTGCTGCTGGGCCGCGGGCTGGAGCTGGCTGCTTTCAAGAATTCGGGCCGGGCCGAAAACTAGGCTGCAGCGAAGACAGAAGGGCTGACGCAGGCTTCGATAGGTTTGGCTAATTACGAACAGAGTTAATCGCTGTTCGGGCAATATCCAGAAATAGACAATTAAAATATGCTTCTGTTTCGTTAACATCTGCGGGTACCGGACGCCGAGCATACCCATCAAGTATAAGAAATCAGAACTTATATCATATGGATAAAACTGGGTAAGCAAAAATAAAGCGTTTAGGCAAACTGTAAGATTTGAACTAAGGTTGTTTCAAAATAATTGTTCCCAAATGTTCTGCTGGAGGTTAATTTTCAAATGCACTCTTTGTTACCAATATAAATACGAAAAGGAAAATTGCTATTGAACTGTACTACAGTTCTTACAAAGTTAAACTAAAACTGGAAAACAAATAAAACAAAAGTTAACACCTTCTTGAATCGATATGGAATGATCAACAAGTCGAGGCGAGAAAGATCTCTTTTCGCAAGACAAATACGCCTCGTATAGTGCTGATGGAACTGGCGTAATGTCCCCAAAGATACAACGACCTAACGCCTTTGAAGTAGTGGCACACCAAACTTCAAAGTTCCAACGAACTTGAAAAGTGTGAAATCGAGCACAAAACTTTGAAACGAATGTTTGAGACTTTAGTGCAGAAATATGCATGATGAATATGATTTTGTATTTTTCCTGCCTAAAACTTCTCAGTCTATTTATAGACTTCACCTTGCAGGGGTTGAGAATTTGGAAAGGATGGAGCAGCTGCAATTAGTGGCTTTAAATATCCACTACCTCCATTATCACAGCTTTGAAACTCCTCAAATGCTGCTGATGAAGTTGAGAAGTCATGGGCCGAACCCATTTTCATTTAACCAAAAGGCCTGAGCATCTTAATGGGTCGAGCCCATTCTCATTTGGAAAGTTCAAAAATAAAATTGAATTGGTTCAAAACCAATTTCATATAGCCCAAGTGAGGCCCATGGCCCAGGAGGATTATCCAAGTGAATATACGAATTATACACATAGATTAGGAGGATTTTTCAATAATATATACTTGTTTAACACCCATGTATTACACGTGACTTATCAAATGATAAATGTAAAAAATATTTGTGATAATTACTGAATTTTAAATCTAAAATAAAATTTTAAAATAATGTATTCTCAACCCGTGCCTTGTACATGTCTAATCTATTTATTAATTATTATTAATTAATTTTGTATTTGATATTTAAGTTAAATCTATTAATAATCTTAGTTACATACTTACAAAAATTCAAAAGATGTCACATTCTAAACTCGTGTCTAATATCTATTTTATTAATTATTAATATTAAATCATTTTATATATTAATGTTTATAATAAATTCGTTAATGATTATTAGTTACATACTTTGAGATATTCAAAAGATATCATACTCTCAACCCGTGTCACATTGTACTGGTGTCTAATCAATGCCTATTAATTATTAGTATATAATTTAATATTTTTATGTGTAGCTTGAATACATACTAAATTTTTTTTTTTGCATACTTAGATTATTGTAAATAACTCATATTTTTACATATATAGAATATTTGAATCTCAAAAAATAAAGTTATTTTAAATTCTATTATCGATAAGACTTATTTAACTATTTTCATAATAATTTTTTTTAATTAAAATTATTTCATATGTATAGTTTGTCTTTTAATTAAAATAACTAATTTAGATCTTATCTACTAATTATGTATGACTTGTTTATATTTTTATATTAGAAGAATCAAAGGAAAATATTGAATAAGGAAAAGTATAATAAAAGAATTAAATTAGGTAAGATACAATAAAAAGAAAAGTATTAAATTAGGTAAATATTAGGTTCGGATGACGCATAAGCAAACGAAGCATCAGAATTTTTTTATTTACTTTTTAGATTGATTTGATATCAAATAAAATATAAAACCATATTATCATCCACTTTTCACGTAAGTTTGACATATCAAAAATCGCAAAAAATAAAATATTAGGTCAAACATGTATGAGACAAAAAAGAAAATATTAGGTCAAACATGTATGAGACGCACTACTCAAATAAAATATAAGAGAAAAAAAAATTTAAAATTAATATAATAATAAAAATAAATAAGAGTGCTCATAACAATATCAACATTGGTATTAATTTTACGAGAGAAACAAAAAAAAAAATGTTACTTCAAACGGGCCTTACAAAGAAAAAATTAATAATAATAATAATAATAATAGAAAAAACTTTTTGCCCATAAACTATAGTCTTTATCACATTTTATTATATAAATTATTATTTGGGATAAACCGCCATACGAACTATACAGAGTTTGCAGCCCCTAAATCAGAATTTTTGTGGTTTTGTGTCAAAAACCGGATGACGTGAATTTGGCACATCCCACAAAAAATCTAGTTAAGGCGGAAACTGCATATAATAGCTTGTATGGTATTGTGAAAACTCTTTAGAAGATAAAAAAAATAATTATCCCTAATAATAATAGTGGCCATAACAATATCAACATTGGTATTAACTTTAAGAGATATCCAAATGACAAAACACTGGGAACTCTAAGTTACAGTTCCACTAAAACTACCAAGACGAAAAATGTGCATAACCATTATAATAAGGGGAAGTTCTACGGTGCCCCCCACGTTACCATACCCCATGTTTTTTAACCATTAGATCATTTCAGTTTTTATGTAGTGGAATGATCTAATGACTTAAAATACATGGGGTATGGTACCTTGGTGGGCACTATAGAATTTTCCTATAATAAGAACGAACAAACTTCCAAACTCACAGAATGATGAATCAAACAAATTCAAGTCTCATAAGAAGCTTCACACACTTGTACTTGACTCCCTTGCGATCGTAAAGTGGCACAGTCCGAATGCCCTTTCTGAGTTCTGATACGGGGAGGCACGTCTGGCCAGCAAACTCGCCATTCTCACGAACTAGAATCCGAAGCAAAGCCAGTTCAGGAACTGTCAGTGGGAATTCAAACGACTCATCCCACGTTGGTACCCAACTATTGTCCATTTCCTTCGTTTTCTTCTTCATAGTATCAGCAGGCACTCCAACAATTCCTATCTGTGCACATCAAAGTCATCTATAAACATTTTATAAAGGCAATTTGTGCATTAAAATCTTGTAATATGTTCTAGTTAAACTGACAAAATTAAAAGAAATTAAAATTTCTAAAGCTAAAAACCAGAATATGCAGCCTTTTGTTATAACAGCTTACTTACCTTTGCATAAAAATCTGGAGGCGAATAAGAATCAAAATGAGTATGAGAGAAATCATAATACCAACCTTCACCCATATACACCGTCACCTGTTTCAAAGGAAATGATAATCAGTTAGATAGACACAAGTAACTAAGCAAGCCGGCAAACGAAATATTTAAATAGTAAGCTTCCATATCGTCAGCTCACCCTCAAAGTATTTTTGATAGGTAGATCAGCTTTAGGATCGAAGAGCTCACTATTGGAGCCAGCCTTCAACAAAAAATCTGGCTTTTTAATATATCCACAACCACCATTGGCCCTGAACATTCCATGCATCAACCAAAGTGATTTCCCGTAACCCTGTTACAAAGTATTTCGTTCATTCATCTAGGGAGAGAAAATCTTTATTCCGCAAAATTATCCGTGTGAGCCGACAAATCTGGCCCAGCCCAATGAGCCAGCCCGCATATAGGGTTGGGTTGGGCTTCATTTCTAGGGCCCCGAAAAGGACCTTGCCTGACAATATACATGTAAAAATTAAGTTTTATTGGGTTGGGTCATAAAAATGTCGAGCTGGTGAAATTTCGATCCGGGTCAATTCCATAGCTTGTCCGTGTGGGTTTGGGCTGGGCCAGGCTGACCCAAACCCTAGCTACGTCGTCAGATAAGTGATCCCGTCATCAATTGGAGCAAACTATTTACAGAAGTTGTTTTAGTTGTTCACATTACATTTTATATGAAAATTATTCTGGAAAATCAGTGTTGTGTCAAAGATAATCTGCATTTGGAGAATATATTTTTCCAAGTTTAGCATTAAATGCACAAATGTTTTAAAAGGAAAGAAGGAACTGAATACATAAGTTGGATGAAACAAGAGTCGATGCAAGATGTCCACGTAACACACATACAAATACTGGAATTTCTTACATGAAAAAATATGCAAATAACTAACCTGCATATTTAAGGCAACCATTTGAGCTCCATGCATCCATGCACTCAAGGGATTATAATTGGACGAATCCAACCGTATTGCTTTAGGGTATACTCTCAATAGGTTTTGCTGTGTAAACCTAGAAAAGGGGTACATGTGACTATCATTGCAGAAGCAAATTAACTATATAACAAATAATAGCACATGGCAGCTGTTTTAACATTTAAAATATCCCACAAAGCAGTCCTCAATGCTTGTGTGAGAAAAATATTTGGAAAATGACTAATAAATTACCAAAGGAAACTTTAACCTATTTAGAAATTTCTAATAACCAATAATGCAACTCAATATATATGTGAGTGTGTATATATTCTAAACACGCATAGACACCAAAATTTTTTATTTTTTATATTTGGTCTAAGTTGCGCAATGGACAAGAGGGTAACTCAAGCAGCAGAATCATGATATCAAAAGATCTCGACACAACCATAATCGCACCTAACTATATCTTCTCCATATTGGGCGATGGCCTTTTCAAACTGTTGCTCACTTAAGCTAAGACGTCTCACCATAGTAGGATCAACTCTCAGCCACTCCTGCATTCCTCCCTTTCCCTTTCCAGCTGGAATAGCAATCAAATTCCTGTATTCCGGTGCCGCTTGCACCTCTAGCTTTGGATCCTCTTCATCAGTCTCCGTGTCCTCTCCATCCACATCATCATCCTAATAACAGAGATTGTGAGCACTTAAACAGAGTATACATAATAACTTAGTCAAATCACAGAACAAGGTATTTCGACACGCACCTTATTATAATCCAGTTTTGATTCCTTGGGTGGTTTAGTCGATATAACAATCCGTCTCTTAAGTGATTCTGGGGAAGGAAATTCACTCAGGGGTTCGGGACCAGGAATAAACACCATTTCTCCAAACGTTTGAGTGATCATCTAAAATCCAATCAGAGAATGTGAGTTTTTATGAAGTCGTTAAAAGCGATGAGATAATCGTATACATATATACCTCAGCCACTAGGGCTTGAAGACTGGCTGTAAGATGAACTTCAAGTGTTAATATAACAGGATATTCGGATTCGGAAAAAGCATGCTCCTTAATTGACCTCAAACATGTGATGAGTTCTACAGGGGTAGTCAGTGTCCTGCAAAAATATCAATCCTTCATTCAGATTTATATCTCAGTACCTTTTTTATATATCAATCGTATACTCGGTGTATAAGTTTCATACCGCCCATGTAAAACATCAACATCATCTTTTGTGGAATTTGGCCATAAATCCAACTCAATTCCTCTTACACCAAACTGGAGGGCACGTATTATGGGTATATCACTGCTATCGCTACTTAGTTGGTTCCCGGTTAAATAGGTATTGTGGCTAGTGTATATAAAGTACTGGGATAATGGAGCAGTCATATCATGGTGAATCTGAAATGGAAAAATGTACTAATAAATTAAGAATTAAATAAAATAGTTATAAAAATTGACTCCAACTCAGAAAATTCGAGAAAAAACTCATATACTAATCCAAAAAATTTGGTTCGGTCACCAAGGTAAATGTAGTCCATACTAATCTAGATGAGCAATTGAATGAATTCGAGAACAATTGTTCCATTCCTAATCAATTTTATCAATTCAGGAAAAAAAAAAAAAAAAAAAGGCCACAAAATATACCGCAATTGATAGGCTCAAGCTCAAACTAAAATTGGTGCTCATCACTAAATTAATCAAAAAATTACCCCAATTTTCGGGTCCATCGGCGGATTAACATCCCCAAGCAAGTACTTGAAGAACGCCTCCAGATTCAGTCCCCGGCGATGAAATATGTGCAGATGCTTGAGTCCATCGATGATACCCTGGGCGCCCTCCACCGTAGCATTCTCCTCGCCCTGCACCTCCACCAGGAACCGCTGCAGGCCGTCGGCGCTTATAAGGCCGTTCTCCGAGTACTCCGCGAAGATGTCCTTGATATCGGCCGGAGCCTCCGCCGCGGCGAGGCGGAACCGCCGTCGAAAGCAGAAGCACACTCTGAAAGTTTGCTTGGACATGGAGCTGACTAGGATGAACGGCCAATGCCATCGTTTTCTTATTATATATATATTTTTTGAGGAGTTTTTGATTTGAATAAACGATTATGGATCGGAATCGTCAGAGAAAACGGGATCGGAATCCACTGTTGCTTTCAAGTAGTTTAATCAAAGTTCGAAACTTAAAGATGAAGGAATCCAATAATTAGTCGTAGCATTCTTCCTTTTGTTACATGGAAAGCCGCGAATTGTTTTATGCGGGTTAGAATATATGGCCTTTTCCTGAATAATAGACATCTTTGGTCTAATTGCAATATTTGGTCATATAAATGTCTTGAGCTAGCAATTTTACTCCGTAAGATTTTGATTTTGTGCTATTTTGATTTCATAAGTAAATTAATTCGTGTGATCTTAGTACGAATGGTTCCTATATTTTGTTTGTTCTCAATATATCCTTGTACTCCGATATATCCAAAACTCAGAGGACTAATATTGCTAGTTCCTAAAACTTTGGAGACTGAAATTACTATTTTGAAAAGAGCAAAAACATTAATAATCAAATTAACACGTCAAGAAGTTTCATAATTAAATCGGCAAAACAAAGAGAACAACAGGACTGATATTGCAATTAAGCCCATCATTTGGTCCTCAACTTATCGATATAATATTGAACTGGCCCCTGAGCTTTTGCTAATTTAGTGTTTGCTTCACCAGCCAAAAAACGTGAAATCTTATTTCTTGTTTGACTATGGGTCGTTTTGTTATTTCTTTTATGTTAGTGATGTAATTTGGGTCAGTTTCAGGTTTGTGAGGTAGAGTGATGTAACACAACCAAGGTTGTAAAACAGCCGTGCTCTGGATAACTGAGCATATATTCTCATTTCTTGTTGTCAACTTTGATCCCATTCAATCACGTGTTATTCGAATGTGTACTTAGTATTCTCATTTATGGTTTGGCATCATTAAAGTCGTTGTTGAATAATAATAATAATAATAATAATAATAATAATAATAATAGATTAAGGTGCGCATAAGATATTTTATCTTGTTATTGCTATTATTTGGACCTCCTCGATCCGCATAGAGTTTGCGGCCTTTGAGGCTAGCATCTCGCAAAGTTGTCAATTTCCAGCCAACTCGTCTTGGAATAAGGTACTTCGTGTGAATATTTTTATTTGTAAAAAATGGTTTATAGTATGATTATTTGAACAAGAATTCACTTTTATTAAGTGGGTTTCGAATAAAAGAAGAAACTTGGGCTACCATGGCATAAAGATAAATCATGTCCCGTCCCGGTCCGACTCGTGCCATTTGGGGCGCTCCGCCCCGTGACCCGTGACGGGACGGGGTGGATCCGGGTACTGTCTCTGTCTCGCGGGTATTTGACCCGCCCTATCCCATCATATATTTTTTTTATTTTTAAATATATTTTAAATATTTATTTTATATAAATTATTAAGTTTTTTTTATATTTAGTATTGTTTTTAATTAATTCTTCATCTTACATATTTAATTTTTATAATAATATATGTGTTATTATATATTAAAATAAATTTGAATTTAATAAAAATAATAAAAAATAAATATAACGGGTCAGTCCGACCCGCCCCGTGGCCCGTGACGGGGCAACCCGACCCGTGGTGTGGACGGGACGGGCCCGGTCCTCTAGTACCCAGCCCGACCCGGTCCATTGGCATCCCTACTCTTTCATCGTGCACGGTCATTCAGACCCAAATCGAGCTGCTTAGGGTCTGATTGTTTAAGTTGATTTAAACAAATGATAACTGATGACTAATAGCTGATAACTTAAAGATGGTAGCTGATTTTAAATTAGTGCTAGGTAATTAGTTGATTAAAGTAGTTGATTACTGGTTAATTTACCTCTATAGACATGTTTGAAAAACATAAAATATTATACATAAAAAATAAGAAAAATATAAAAAATAAAATAAATAATAAAGACTTTCCAGAATATTTTTTCAAAAAATAAGACAAATACATGAAAAATAATTAAAAATAATAATTATAATAATAAATAAGACTTTACTTACGACTAATAAAAATATTTTTATAAAATACAAAGTAATATATTAGTTTATAAATAAAATATTTTTTACAATATAAAAAAATAAAAAAAGATTTTTCTCAATAAGAGAGGAGTTTATTAGAAAAAAATTATGATTTGTATCATTTTTTGAACATGAGCTTATTAGGCAAAATAGCTATCAGGAGATTATTCTTGATTCTTACCAAATAACCTAAAAAAACTTATTGAGATGGAATAAGTTATAAGCATTTTTAATAAAGTCAAGCAGGGCCTTAATCTAGCCCTCGTTTTGCTATTTTTTTGAATAAAATCTTACTTTTATTCAAGATTATTTCCAACACACTTAACTGTTCCATTTGAAGAAGTTAATTATTTATGCCTTTTGGACTCTGCAACAGAGCAAGAGTTAATAACAGCCATAACTTTTGGATTTATTGGAATATGGTGAACTAAGAAGTCTTCTTTTATTCAACTATTTATAATGGTCCTCTAAAAGAGTAAAGAACAGAGAATTTGTGTATATATTGAAACTAAGAGCTCCCTGCCATACAAAAAAAGATTCGATCCTATCTATATAAGGAGTTATATACATAAGTAGATTTAATTAATTATTTAACGGATAAGAAAAATTAAAGATAAAAAACTTCAAAATTTTGTAATTTTTCAAAACATTTAATACTACAAAAATTCAGCAAATATTAACGAAAAATGTTGACAGTTAAAGAGTCGCCAGCATATGCTGACGGCCTGCTAATGGGTTGTCTATGTTGATGGGCCACCGACAGATGTGAACCGTCGACAAACAACCCATCAGCAATCCATCGGTTTTGTCTAAGCGCCATTATTTGACGACAGAGATGCTGACGGCCTCTACCCGTCGGCCATATTATATATATAGGGGCGGATTCAAATGAGAATCATGTCCTTATTTGCGAACCTGCGAACTAGTGCTTTTATTATACAATCACATGTTTTATTAATATTTCAGTTATATACACAAACAGTGCTTTTATTATACAATTTTAATACTTTTAATCAAATAAAAAAATACGCAAAAAAAATGATCCATCCATTTAATTAAATCTAAGGCTCATAGTTGACCTTAGATTCATAAGTAAGGGTATGATTCTCATTTGAACCTAATCATATATATATATACACTAGTTTAACACCCGTGTATTACCCGAGATTTATAAAAAACAAAATATGAAAAATATTTTTGAAAATTATAAATTTTTAAATTTAAAATAAAAAATTGAAAAGATGTATTCTCAACCCGTGCCCTGTTCAGTTTATTAAGTATTATATTTACTGATTAATATTATATTTTAATATTTAAATTAAATTCGTTAATAATTATATTTAAATACTTATAAAAATTCACATTTTCAACCCTTCTAATCTATATTAATTATTAAATAATTTTATATTTTTATGTTTAGATTAATTTTGTTAGTAATTACAGTTACATACTTTGGGAAATTCAAGATGTATCTTACTTTCAAGCATTCTCGCATTGTGTCATTGTCTAATAAATATTAATTAATTATTATTACATAATTCTTTTTATAGTTACATTGAGTTCATTACTAATATTTAGTTACATAATCCAATTATTGCAAATATATCATAATTTACATATATAGAATATTTAAAATTTCAGAATTAAATTATTTCAACTTTTATTATAAATACAATTTATTTAATTAATTTCATAAATAATTTATTTTTGTAATTAAAATTATTTCATATATAATTTGTCTTTTAATTAAAATAATTAATTTAGATTTTTTTTCTATTAATTATATATGACTTATTTATGTTATTATATTAGGAGTATAAAAGAAAATTATTGAATTATACAAAATATAAAGAAACTATTAAGTTAGGCTAAGTATAATAAAAAGAAAATTTTAAATTATGCAAGATACAATAAAAGAAAAATATTAAGTTAGGTATAAATTAGGATCGGATGACACGTAAGCAACCGAAATACCAAGATTTTTTATTATCAAAGCGAAGCATACGAAGTAGACACATAGCACATTAGAAGGATTTTGCATAAATATATACTTGTTTAACACCTGTGTATTATACGGGACTTATCAAAAGATAAATATAAAAAATATTTGTGATTGTTATTTAATTTTAAATTTAAAATAAAAAATTAAAATAATGTATTCTCAACCCGTGCCTTGTACATGTCTAATCTATTTATTAATTATTATAAATATTAAATAATCTTGTATTTGGTGTTTAAATTAAATTCATTAATAATCTTAGTTACATACTTACAAAACTTCAATATCTATTTTATTAATTATTATTATTAAATTATTTCATATATTAATGTTTACAATAAATTCATTAATAATTATTAGTTACATACTTCGAGATATTCAAAAGATGTCATACTCTCAGCCCGTGTCGCATTGTACTGGTGTCTAATCAATGTTTATTAATTATTAGCATATAATTTAATATTTTTATGTTTATATTAAATACACTACTAATATTTAGTTACATACTTAAATTATTGTAAATAACTCATATTTTACCTATATATAATATTTCAAACTCCAAAGATAAAATTATTTTAAATTATATTATCAATAAAACTTATTAATTATTTTCATAATAAAGTTTTTTATTTAAAATTATTCCATATGTAGTTTTCATTTTAGTTAAAATAACTAATTTAGATATTATCTACTAATTATATATGACTTATTTTTATTTTTATATTAGGAGAATCAAATGAAAGTATTGAATAAGGAAAAATATAATAAAATAATTAAATTAGGTAAGATACAATAAAGAGAAAAGTATTAAATTAGATAAATATTAGGTTTGGATGACAAATAAGCAAACGAAGCACCAAAATTTTTTATTTGTCAATCGAAGCATACGAAGCAGACACACAGGTTAGGAGGATCTTGTATTAATATATAGGGATGGTCTCTCTCTCTCTCTCTCTCTCTCTCTCTCTGTGTGTGTGTGTGTGTGTGGGCGCGCGCGCGCTAACGACCCTTATGACTGTCAACAAAAACCCTATTCTTACACCCGCCCTCATATCGTTGCTTAAGTCAAAAGGACACACAAACACAGTCATGCCACCACCGGGGGGAGAGAGGAAGAGCGGCCACCACCACCACCGCGATGTCTCGCCATCACCGCAGCAGGTTCAGCCACCATAGAGACGTCCCGCCACTTACCACCAACGGCCAGCCACCACCACCAGCCACATGTTTGCCTTTTTGTTGAAATACTTAGTTAATTATTTAGATATATAATTGTGAATTTATTTAAAAAATATTCATTATTGTTGGGTTTAGTTAGTAATTAACTCGAGAAAAATGGTTGAATTATAATTATTTAGATATTTAGATTTAATTCCCGAACTTAGGGTTAGTTTGAAGTTTAATTGGAGAGTATTTTGAAATATTATGATTGAATTATAATAATATAGATATTTGGATTTGATTTCAAAAATTAGGGTTAGTTTGAAGTTTAATTGAGGAATAATTAAAAAATTAGGGTTGAATGTAATTATTTAGATAAGGGTTTGATTTTAAAAATATTGATTATTGTTGGGCTTAATTAGCAATTAATTAGAGAAATGGGTTGAGTTGTAATTATCTATATATTTGGTTTTTATTTCAGAATTTAGGGTTAGTTTGAGGTTTAATTGGAGAATATTTTGAAAAACAATGGTTGGATTGTAATTATTAGATATTTGGATTTTATTTCGAAAATTAGGGTTAGATTGGGGAATATTTAAAGAAATTAGGATTGAATTATAATTAATTAGATATTTGAGATTGATTTCAAAAATTAGGGTTTAGTTTTAAAATTTTGGGATTGAATTGTAATTATTTCATGTTTGAAAAATTTCACAATGTGCGTGGTGGGGTTTTTGAAATGTCGTGGTGATCGACAAGTGAATGTTGTGTTTAATATATATATATATATATATATATATATATATATATATATATATATATATATATATATATATATATATATATATATATAAAGTACATTGATGTATTAATTTAGAATAACAACGATATTTGCCATTATATGTCATGTTTCTCCAAGCCAATTTCCAACAGTCTTATTGCACATTTAATAGTCTCTTAATGCACATTTACCTTTCCGATGATGCACAGTTATTAGTAATAAGTATGCAAGACAGATATACGTAAATTGGATATAGGTATAAAGAAGCCCCCCAGGATAGCCTCATTAAATATAAATATAACTATCTGGGGGCTTCTTTATACCTATATCCAATTTAGTATATCCTGTCCCTATTTATCTGATTTGTATTACTTTAATCTCGGACCACTAACCCCCTCATGTGTATTTTATATATTTATTAGTCAATCATAACCATCTAATTTTATATCTATTAGATCTAAATCTAATGAGTGGCTGAGATTTGGCCCTACGGACCCATTTTAATAATTGGACTCATTGAATCTATTTCATATATTATATATATATATATATATATATATATATAT
>BMAC01000155.1:955316-973648 GCA_014905375.1 Phtheirospermum japonicum
TTTTTAATTTCTTTAAATTATGGATCAACTAATTTTTCTTATAGAGACTCGAGAATAATTAAGTTTTAAGGATAAGACTGTCAAACAGTCTGACACGTAAGACTGTCGGACACTCTGACACGTGATATCCCGTGAAATTCTAAGGCCGACCAAATATTCAGCTATAAGAAATTCCCAACACAAGATAATATCCAAATCAACAATTCAACAAATTCAACATGCTCTCGAAAACAAAAACACATAAGCAATTAATTTATGATTATTGGTTGAAAACAGTGCTCTGATCACTGTTGGGATTTGATGGTGCCGTCGCGCAGCGGAAAACAAAAATTTTTATATAAAAGGAATTTGAATCGAATTCAATTGACGACGGCCCATTTTAAATTTCAATTAATTCAAACAATGTTTTAAATTGTTTTTCAAATGAAACAATTTGGTTTTCGTAAAATCGAACGAGCATGATAAGTTTCTATTTAATATATATTAAACATATACATAACAGTTATATATATTATATATATATTAATATATATAAATCATATATATATATATATATATATACACATATTAATATATTAATCAAATATTCAAATATATATTATAAACACAAATCACATGTGTACTGTATTATATATATATGTAGATGTATTATATGTATGCTGTGCAAATTATATATATGTGTGTTTGTAAATATGTGTATGATATATATAAATTGCATGTATGCTGAGTACATGTATATATATATATATATTATAAGTATGTATGTGATTTGTGTTTATAATATATATTTGAATATTTGATTAATATATTAATATATATATATTTATATATAACTGTTATGTATATGTTTAATATATATTAAATAGAAACTTATCATGCTCGTTCGATTTTACGAAAACCAAATTGTTTCATTTGAAAAACAATTTAAAACATTGTTTGAATTAATTGAAATTTAAAATGGGCCGTCGTCAATTGAATTCGATTCAAATTCCTTTTATATAAAAATTTTTGTTTTCCGCTGCGCGACGGCACCATCAAATCCCAACAAAAAGATGTCACATTTTCAACCCAACTCTAATCTATATTAATTAATTATTATTAAATCATTTTATATTTTTATGTTTAGATTAATTTGTTAGTAATTATAGTTACATATTTTGAAAAATTAAAAAGGTGTCATACTCTCAAACCTTCTCACATTGTGTCATTGTCTAATAAATATTAATTAATTATTATTACATAATTTTATTTTTTTATATTTAGATTGAGTTCATTACTAATATTTAGTTGCACACTCCAATTATTTCAAATATATCATATGTTTCAGCCCAAAAGTGAACTACTCAAATAACACTTGAAAACCCGAGAGCTTCCCGAACCTACACCACAAAAACAAGTTAGAAAGGACCACCGGTGGTTTTCCGGTGGAAACCTCTCCGATACTTAAATCAGTAAGCGTTTGAGGTGTTTTCCACAAAGAAAGTAGGAATGCTCAAGAAAAATGACATACCTCTCTCAACCTTAAGGCTGAGACATTTATAACTTATTCTTGTGGGGACCCCAGCCGGGATCCTAGGGACACGCGCCGCGAGTCATGGGCCGTTCAGGAAACAGTTTTTGAACAAGTGGTCCCACTTGTTCCTTCCTAAGTAAGCCGAAGGCCAGGCCTGACCCAGCCAGCGCATCTTTTATTATTTTCAGAGTTGCCTAGCCCGGAATACTCCTTAAGTGAACAGATCGGCCCCGTCTTCCCATCCGCAATCACTATTGATTTCAGCTCTTTCCCCATCCAGATCTAACTGGAACATCCAGAAGTTCCCCAATGGGGACCCTTTTCCGGGATCTTGGGAACAAGGCCCATAAATCAAGGACCATCCAGGTAACTAATGGTCCCCCACTTGCCTTTCCTATTGACAAACAATCAGGTCTGTCTGAGGCTATTTCTTCTCCAGGAGAGATTTGACCATACGCAAGTCAGTCAACTCTCATAATTTTTACTACTAAATCCAGGTCTAACTTAATATTGCCTTATCATCATAATTTACTAATTATTTCAAATACTTAATTATTTTAATAAATAAAATATTTTAATTAAAATTATTTCATATGTAATTTATCATTTAATAAAAACAATTAATTTAGATTTTTCTTTTACAAATTATATACGATTTGTTTATATTTTTATATTAGGAGTATAAAAGTAAATTATTGAATTAGATAAAATATAATAAAAGAAAACTATTAAGTTAGGCTAAGTATAATAAAAATAATATATTAAATTAGGCAAGATAAAATAAAAGGAATATATTAAATTAGGTACACATTAGGCTCGGATGACACATAAGCAATCAGATTTTTTTTTATTATCCAAGTGAAGCATACGAAGCTGACACATAGATCGTGAGGATTTTGCATTAATATATACTTGTTTAACACCCGTGTATTGCACGGGACTTATCAAAAGATAAATAGAAAAAACACTTGTGATAATTACTAAATTTGAAATCTAAAATAAAAAATTAGAAGAATGTATTCTCAACCCGTGCCCTGTTCATGTCTAATCTATTTTTTTATTGTTATAAATATTAAATAATTTTATATTTGTTATTTAAATGAAATTTATTAATAATCTTAGTTACATACTTACAAAAGTTCAAAAGGCGTCATATTTTAAACCCATGTCTAATATCTATTTTATTAACTATTACAATTAAACCATTTTATATACTAATGTTTAGAATAAACTCATTAATAATTATTAGTTACATACTTTGAGATATTCAAAAAATATCATAATCTCAACCCGTGTCGCATTGTATTGGTGTCTGGTCAATGTTTATTAATTATTAGTATGTAATTTAATATTATTATGTTTAGATTGAATACATTACTAATATTTAGTTACATATTTAAATTATTATAAATAACTCATATTTTACCTCTATAGAATATTTGATACTCCAAAAATAAATTTATATTAAATTATACTATCAATAAAACTTATTTAATTATTTTCATAATAAATATTATTTTAATTAATATTATTTAATATGTAATTTTTTTAATTAAAATAACTAATTTAGATCTTATCTATTAATTATATATGACTTATTTCTATTTTTATATTAAGAGATTCAAAGGAAAGTATTGAATAAGTAAAATTTAATAAAAAATTAAATTAGGTAAGATACAATAAAAAGAAAAGTATTAATTAGGTAAATATTAGGCTCAGATGACACATAAGCAAACGAAGCACCAGAATTCTTTATTTGTCAAACGAAGCATACGAAGCAGACACATAGGTTAGGAGAATTTTGCATTAATATATAGGGGTGATATATATATATATATATACATATATATATATATATATATATATATATATATATAATTATATATATATATATATATATTGATTTGTGAATAATATATACATGTTGTATACGTCGGTGATGACGTGGTGTACAACGCGATCAGAAGATTTTGTCTCTCCAATAATGGATTTTAAGATTATACCGATGGATCGATTGTAGTCTTTCTTTTTATACTCAAATAATTTACTTTAGACCCATTTGAAATTTAGTATCAAATAGATAGTTTCAACTAAAACTTGAATTGTCCACTTATTTTGACAGTTTAAGAATGTGATTATCTTAGTACGTATGTATTTTGTGAACCTTTAAATTTTGGTTTCTATCCCTCCTTTGTTCTCAGGTTCACCCTGCAATATATGTGTACTTAAAGAACTAAGAGGAGTTGCTGCCGAGATTTTCAAGTTCTGAAAATGCACAATAAGATAATTTTATTACTGAACATCACATTATTGAATGGGATAGGGTGCCAAAAACTCAATCGTTTTCTATAGGCGCCCTCATACCGCTTATTTATCTATAATTAAATCCTCTATATTGATAAATCATAATTTGGATACCATTGGATGTGTTTTGATCATAGTTGGATGTGCAAACGGAGGGTGGACTGTTACCTGTCCAACGCGTTCGTGGAAGGGGTGGAGAGTTTCATACAATTTGCACTCATCCATCATGCAATGAAGTACAGAAAAAAAATCGAAGTGTCCTTGTAATCATACTAAATGTAGGAATTGCAGTTACCACGATATAAATAAGATAACTCTCACCTCATTGAAAATGGATTCGTACCTGATTGCTGCATCTGGACATTCCATGGTGAAACAAATCTTAGTTCCACATATCGTGTCGGCCCTGAGGTTCATGTTAGAGGACCATATTACGCCTCTCTTGAATAATCCTCAAATGCCTACATCAATATGGTTAACGATGTAACCGATCCAGACTTTGTATTGAGCTCTGATGTAGAATCCTAAGGCCCAATAGTTTTACGATATGTTAAGTGATGGAAATCAACCTTTATATCCCAAATGTGAAAAATATTCTCAATTGTCTCTAGTTGCCCGTCTCATGAACCTGAAGGTAGAAAATCGCATGTCCCAAAAATATTATGATCAAGTACTTGATTCAATTAAAGAAGTTGTGCAAAAGATAATCATATACCAGATGACTTCTACAAGAGTAAGAATTTATTGAGGGGCTGGGCTAACCGGACGACAAGGTCGATTTTTGCCTGAACAATTGTATGTTCTATTGGAGAGACGATTCTGATTTGACCAATTGTAAGTTTTGCAACCACCCTCGGTTTAAACCCGATAAGTAGGGAAAAATAAAATGACAAAAAGACAGCGGTGCGTACAAGAAGATGTATTATTTCTCATTACTTGTAAAGGTTGTACGCATCTACAACAATTACAAAGGACATGAGGTGGCATACAGAACGTGTTATTGACGATGGTGTGATGCATCACCTGTCAGATTCAAAGGCCTGCAAACATCTCAATCAAACTCATCCGAATTTTGTCGTCGAAAGTCGAAATATAATATTGTGCCTTTGCACATATAATTCTCAACCTTTTTGTAGTTTTCGTGCACAATATTCCTCGTGGTCAGTGATAGTCACACTATACAACTTGCCTCCATAGATGTGTATGAAAGAGCAATACATTTTTTTGAGTATTCTTTTTCTAGGCCCCAAAAATCCTAAGGATAAGTTGGATGTTTTTGTACAACCTCTAATCACCGAATTTGATCAACTATGGACGGTCGGTGCATCCTCATATGATATCTTTAAAAAAAAATAGAATTTTCAGTTATGGACAACCTTTATGTGGACAATTAGAGATATTTGCCTACTCCATGTTGTTTAGTTGGAGCACAGTTGGGAGAACGGCTTGTCTATATTGCATGGAACGTTCGGATGCATTTACTATCAAGTTCAGCGGGAAAAAATCTTGGTTTGATAATCATTGGAAGTTTCTTGATTGTGGTCATCCTTTTCGAAAAGACAAACAAACTTTTTGGAAAAACAGAAAGGTGCAGACTCCACCGTCGAGCATCCGTCCGGGAACGAAAACTTTGATAGAGATAGAAAGTTTAGACTTGTGAAAGTTACTGATCTAGAACTGGAGAAAATGAAGCATATTTTGGGATTTGCCATACTGGTACATAAATTTGATTAAGCATAATCTAGACGTTATGCACATCAAGAAAAATATGTTTGATAACGTGTTCAACACAATTATGAATGTTATGGGGAAGATAAAGACACTTCTAAATTCAGGGACGAATGATGTCGAACTTTTTGTCTTTCAAAACTAAATCTAAGTTAAACAATGCATGTCTACGTTTTGAAAATCAAGTTCGCCCGCAAGAGAACGGGGTCATTGTAGACTGACAAGTTAACTCGAGTCGATTCTCCCGAGGAAGGCTAATCGGAGGTAGTATTTATGTTTGTTTTTATGAACGGGAAATTGATAAAAATCTAATCTAAACATGCGGACAAAAGGGTTTTGGTTTGAGAATTGTAATAACTAAACGATGATTTATACTACGAGCAATTTAAGACTGATCTTGCAAAGAGAGTGTCAATCTCTATGCAATAACTTAAATAAAGTTTATAAAAGATTTTACAATGAATTTTAAAACTAAATTGATAACTTTTTAAAAGATCAATGAAATGGGGGTCTAGAACCTTATAATTGCTTCCACGATCATTTGACATTTCATCGAACACTTAGTCTATGAGTTGGGTTTGTCAATCCCAACGTGTAGATTAAACGCCCGACAACCCCAATCGATAGCTCTAAACGATTCTAGACTCTAGACCCATATTTCCTAACTAACAACCATCGACAAATTCAACATCACAAACTTAAAACAAGAACTAATCATGATTGAACAAGAAAGTAACAATAGTGAACAACTAACATCCATCAATAATAAAACCAAACACAAGAGAATAATTAATTCTAAACATTCACAGAAAATAACAAGATAAAAGCAACAACGAATATTTAAAGGTTACCTAATTAGAAAAGTTCCAAAGTCCTCGAGGTTGAAAGATGATTCTACGAACTAAGCTAAGAAAAACTGGAATTTAAATCTAGAAAGTGGAAAGGAAATGAAAGCAACGAAGATTCGAGAACACTCTTGGGTTGTTAGCCCCAAGAGGTTCAAGAATGTGTTCTCAACCCAATCTGTCACTAACCGGGTGATGGATGGTGCCTGGTGGATCCATCTCCTTTTGGATGAGGTTCTTGGCCTTTTTGTAGTCTCCAAAACCCTCCTTTTCCGCTTGAGTAATTGAAAGATCTTTTGAAATCACGAGTTATAACGTTCGCATCGGCCGAATGGTCAGAAGCATCGACCGGATGGGATACACTATCAGCCAATCCGGCCGGATGTCAGATCCATCCGACCGGATGTGAGTCCACCGTTAGCCAATCTGGCTGGATGTCAGATCCATCCGACCGGATGTGAGTCCACTGTCAGCCAATCCGGTGTGCTGACACTGGGTAACCCAGTGTGGACAACATACCAAGTGTCAGAGGTAATACATCAAATCGGGGCTCAATTTCTTTGAAACTCCACTCGCAGGCCCACACTCGTCCATATTAAGACCAAAACACTTCAAAATCCCTGAAATAAACATAAACACGGTAAAATAAGCCAGAGATATATAAATATGAAAATATACTCAATCTATCCAACTTATACCAAAACTAACAACAAATCTAACTAAAACACTAACCAAATATATACAAAAATCATGACAAATATGTGCGAATTAATGAACTATGATTGAACGAATATTGTTCTCGTCCTGGTCTACAACAAGACGTGGTAGGAGAATATCCTAAATCTTGTTACACAATGGATAAGACATCAAAAGTTACCTTGTGTGAGTGGGTGGAAACTCTTCGATTTCCAGATGGATACTTATCAAATCTGGGGCATTGCATTGATATGAAGGTGTTGAGATTGTTCGGTATGATTAGTCACGATGGTCATGTGTTCATGCAAAGGTTGATACCAACTGTGATTTGTTTGATCCAACTCCCACAGGCACAAATGTTCATCCTCAATATAAGCTCATTGATGTCAATTATAAGTATAGATTCAATTGTTATGAGCCATTTGTACTTGTTTCCCAAGTTGTTCAAGTCTACTACTGCTCGTATTCGAGTTTTAAACAAGACAAGTTGGATTGGTTGGCAACGTGTAAAACTAAAGTTTGATTGGAAATAGATTTTATCGAGCCTATATTGTTTAATCAATCCTTTCAAGAGGAGCAGATAGAAATGCACAATCCAATATAATTAGAGGACAGAAACTTTTAATTACATGTAGACCTTATTATTAATGAATTGGATGAACTTGTCAATTAGGCAGAGGGGGAGACAGAAGATGAGTTTCTAACTGATGATGAAGATATGGACGAAAATGAGTTTGATGATAACATCGATAGTGAAAGTGTCGGTTCAGATTAATTATAAAACTGATGCATTCATATATAGTTTGAAATTATATTAATTCATTTACCCCGATTCAAATGTGCATCTATACTCAAATCTTAATAGTTTTTTAGATGAGATGTAGAGGTCGTGGACGTGGTGCTTCTCTCAGCCCATCTTCGGGTCGTGCTTCTCTAGGTTCATCATTCACATCTCATCACCACTTAGATGATGAAGACGATGATATGATAGACTTATCAGCAGCGGCTCCGCCTTCGACCGCTCCAACCACACCGTCTGCTGCTAGTACATGCAAAGGCCTCATGCTGTCACGTTCTGATATGATTGAGGTCTATGTCGTCCCCTGAGGTGAGTAAACTTTAGCTTAATTATCATTTCTAATAAATTCTTTATGTTAATACATTGCTCTAATTAGCTATAAATATTATTAGGCTGCGGAATCACTTAGCGGAGTTACCGATAATTTTCCGAATCATCCACGAGGCTCGTGTACACCCCGATGGGTGGAAATACGAGCATATTCCCCAATCTCATCGCGAGTTGTGGTGGCTTGAGTTTTTGGTAATTAATTAATAATACTAACTAATATTTTCAAAAGTTGTTATATATAATAACTTTGTATTAATAAGTTGTTTTGTTTTGTAAAAACACTGTTACTAGGATCCGAGTTTATATTTTGAAGAGCTCCTACAATGAACTTTTATAGATATATGCCTCAGTTGTGACACAACCACCACAACGAGTGGAAGCAAAAGAGAGAGCGGAGGTGCCCACGTGCGTGGGCGATAACATCTGGAGGAGGTGAGTAGTAGAGTTTGATAAGTCGGAATATAAGAGGAAGTCCGAGCAAGCGAGTAGGAATTTGATGAGCGAGTCCGGAGGTCCTGGTACTAGATATCGAAGCACAGGAGCAGTTCTCGAACTGCGATTGATCATGCACGCCAGCTCATAAGTAAATTTAAATATGTGTTGTCTTGTAAATAATTAATTAATTCATAATTAGTGGTAAATAAAAATATAATTTAAATATTGAATACATCGTGAGGATTTGGGTAGAAAACTCACTGCATTCGATCTTTTTTTGATTATGCACCAGATACCCAACGGCACATACAATGATCCTGTATCACAGAAGACGGATGTAAGTATTTATATATATATATATATATATATATATATATATATATATATATATATATATATATATATATATATATATATATATATATATATATATATATATATAATTAAGATAAATTATATATTATTTAAAATATTCCAGGAGGAGTATCTAAGACATTTGGAGGAGAGACGTGCATCGTCACAAGACCTTAACGACGTTAATAAGGATGAGATCTATCTAGAGACCGTAAGGGTGAAGAAGGGTTGCCAATTTAGCGTGAGATGTTTAGGGAGTGGCTTTGAAAACTTTTAGAGGCGGTACATCCTCTACTCCAGATAGGCGTGTCACGAAACTTCAGTTGCATGCTTTGAAAAGTCAGGTCGAGATTCATCTTGAGGCGAACAAGAGGGCCCATCAGGAGCAGCTCCATGCGATACACGAGGCGCATGCGCGTGAACGGCTCGAGATGCAGGCGATGCTCCGTCAGAATGTGATGGAGGAAGTCGTCGCGGGCAATGAGAGCGCCTCAGCCTCGAAAGCCTCCACCTGATCCTCCAGCAGAACAATAGTGTTAGATTAAGAAATATTTTGTCAGAATATTGATTTTTGATATTTTATTTAAATCGTATAGACTTTAGGATGTTAATTAATTATGATTCATATTTCATTTTAATTTTTTTTGTCACCTGCAAATTATGTTTCATATTTGGTTTTTAATCTGTGACACCACTGGTATGAAATGAACATGTATATATATATATATATATATATATATATATACCATGTCAAATGATTAGGTTAGGATTATGTTCAAATGAGAACCATTTCCTTATTTGTGAACAGGTCAATTATGAGTTTAAAATTTAAGTAAATG
Source organism: Phtheirospermum japonicum (assembly GCA_014905375.1). NCBI lineage: Eukaryota > Viridiplantae > Streptophyta > Magnoliopsida > Lamiales > Orobanchaceae > Phtheirospermum > Phtheirospermum japonicum. The sequence goes on from BMAC01000155.1 coordinate 965,160, forward strand.
GATGGATTAAATTTTTTGTGTATTTTCTTATTTGATAAAAAGTATTAAGATTGTATAATAAAAGCACTGATTGTTGAAATATTAATAAAGTACTATGATTGTATAATAAAAGCACTGTTGGCATATAATAAAAGTATTAGTTCGCAAGTTTGCAAATAAAGACATGGTTATCATTTGAACCCACCACTATATATATATATATATATATATATTGCCGACGGACTATGATCCGTCAAGCAAAATTTAGAGAATACTGATGGGTATGGAACGTCGGCATTTGCTGATGAACAATACCCGTCGATATTTGCCGACGTACCATACCTGTAAACATTTGCCGTGGCCATTTACCTGTCAGCACATGCTGACGAGCGGCCGATCAGCGAATAGGGGTTTCCCAACAAGAAATACTTTTCGGTAAATACTGACGGGTAGGGGTACCTCGTTAGCATACAGTTACCTACGCTAAAAATGCCGACAGGTAATACTCGTCGGCAAACCGTCGTTAGATAGGATACCGATTGGTTTGCTGAGAATTTTACCCATCGATATTTGTCGATATTTTTGTAGTGTAATGCGGTGCGAATTGATTTTAAAGAAAATGTGACAAGCACAAGCCTCAGTTTCTTTTATGATCGTTGTTTATATTTCAGATATTCGTATAACTCAGTGATAGGACCGGCTGGCTTGCATTTTATTTAGGCTCGGATAAGACTGTGTCTATTTTGGCCCAAGCACCTCAAATCCCGAGTTTACCTGACTAGTCTAATGGAGACACGAGGTTCATGACAAAACTTCGTGTTGTGTTAGGAAATAGCACCCGTAATTTCGAGTTTCATATCATGTCGAGCATGTCATTTAGTGACATGATAGTAGATAAACAAAGTGTGTTGTTGTATCATTTCAAACTCTTCAACATGAACAATGAAACAAATAAATTGCACAAAGTTCATCATCAGTTAGAAACACAAGAAAACTTATCACATTACATACGTTCTCTCTTGTTTCCTAAAAATACAGCAAATTAATGTACAGAAAAAACAAAAATGGATATACCAAGAAAGAAAAAAAATCACAATAAATTAAAAAGTAAAATAAAATATACTATCATTCGAACTGAAACCGCATAAGTAGCCTCACGGATTTAAACTTTTGTCCCTTCTTGTCATACAACGGGACAGCTCTTATACCCGGTCTCAACTCAGACACGGGCAAACATGTCTGCCCTCCAAAATCATCTTTATCCGATCTATCGTATTCTCGAACTTCTATTCGTAACAAAGCCAGCTCCGGGATTCTCAACGGGAATGTAAACTCTTGATCCCAGTACGGGGCCCAATCGTCTTCTATTACCCTCGTTTTCCTCTTGGCATCATCTGCCGGGACGCCTAATATGTATATCTGCAACCACCACGGAATCACAGGATCAAATGAAATCCTAGTTTTTGGTTAATTACAAAACAACCCCCGAGGTTTAGCCTAATTACACAAAAACCCCAATTATCTTTCAAAATTAAAAAAAAAAAAAAAAAAAAAAAAAAAACCCTCATCCTTGACATTTGTTTATTTTTAAAGTGAAGGTGACAACCGGGCCGGGCTCGAGATTTTACATTTATTTTCACTAACCTTTGTATAGAAATCGGGCGGTGAAAATGTATCGAAGTGCGTATGGCTGAAATCCAAACGCCACCCGTCACCCATGTACACGATCACCTATAAATAAAAGCAGTGAGTACAAATAAAAATTATCATCAGATTATTATTTTTATAATTTTTTTTTGACTCCGAGTCTTTATTTCACGGTCACCTTTAACGTTTTCCTCACGGGCCATGGTAATTTGGGATCAAAGACCTCGTTGCTTCGGCCTACCTTCATAAGCACGTCCGGTTTTTTAACGTAACCACACCCTCCGTTGGATCTAAACAACCCATGCATCATCCACAGAGATTTCCCATATCCCTGTCACATCAACAGATAATAAATAAATAAATAAATAAATAACACATCGACTTTCAAAATAAACAAATTAGAGATCAATACAAAATTACGAGATTAACCTGCATATTAAATGCAACCATTTGAGCTCCATGAATCCATCCGTTAGACGGCCTAAAATTCGATGAAGTTACTCGTGTTCCCTTAGGATACACCCTCAATATGTTTTTTTGGGTGAACCTACAAAATCATTAAATAGGAAAAAAAATAAAAAAAACAAACGAAGGAGTTGATTGCCGTCAAATAGGCATTCAAGATTATTTTAAAATACGAAAGAACTCACGACGAGTAAGTACCTTATTACGTCAGTGGCATGTAAAGCGGCAGCCTTTTCAAGTTCTTGTTCGCTCAAACTTAGCCGAACAACATTATTACTTCTAAGTTTGAGCACATGCATCAATCTCTTCTTCTTGGCATTCCCAGCATGAATGGCGATTATACGCTTATACTCTGGTGCTGCACCCGATTTTTGGTTAAAGTTGTCACTATCTTCATCATCACTATCACTCTGATTTTCCTATTCGGAAAAATAAAAAAAAACACTTGAGCATAGGCAAAAACATTTACAATATCCCCTTCACATTTATAAAAATATCACAGTTATCTCCTTATTTTATAGCAAAATCACCCAAGGGGTATTTTGTAATTTTGAAATTTCTCGTTTTACTCAAAACCTCATGGGTAGTTTTTGTATCTCCCTAAAGGGAATAAAAAAAAAAACTTTGTTTCTCCTCTTATGTACCTTTTCGTCATTTTCAGGCTCGTCATCGGACGAATCTTTTTCCTTTGGCGACGAGGGTTGATCTCCATCCTTGTTATTATTCGCTCCGAGATATTCCTTTGGTGGTTTAGTAGAGAGTATAATTTTGTGCTTTAAGGCTTCGAGTGAAGGAAATTTCTCCAAGCACCCCGACTCGGGGCAATAGAGCATATCTCCGAAAATTTGTGTTACCATCTAGAAACAAATGAAATAAACAATAGTATTGTTAGATTCAAAAATAATATGAATGTCTTCCGAATATGTTATTAAAAGTTAATTTAATAATTTCACCTCCGCCACTTTAGCCTGCAGTTCGGGCGTGAGATGATCTTCTAATGTAATAATGACAGGGTACGGCGTTTTGACGAACGCGTGCTCTTTGATAGACTTCAGGCATTTCATAAGCGGCACCGGAGTTGTAAGAGTCCTGCAAGTTCACATTTCACAATACATGTGACCTGGGAGTTTTTTTTTCTTCCCTATTTTAGGAAATAGACAACACTTTTGGAAAGAGAAAAACATTTTGATAAGGGTAATATGGTAATTTAAGTCCTCTTCTTACATTACTGTGAAATGGAGAGAACTTTTTTTTTATTGTATGGAACTGGAAGAATGTTAAGAAGAAGCTTACCGTACCTTCCATGAAGTACATGCACGTTATCTTTAGTGGAGTTGGGCCATAGATCGAGCTCGATTCCCCTCACCCCATTTTCGAGAGCTTTTACTATCGGGATTTCACTACAGTCCACTGCTGGAGCTGATTTCCAGTCAAGTAGGAATTATGACCTGTATATATGAAATAGTGTTGCAACGGAGCAGTCATATCATGATGTACCTGGAATTATACACACATTCATTTTTGTCAAGCTATAATACAATTTTGATTTCCACTTGGAAAAAATTTAAAAATAATAATAATAATACTAGAAAATTACTAATTTTTAAATTTAAAAAAAAAAAAAAAAAAAGGTGGCTAACCAAAATTCTTCAAAAGGTACAATTATTGACATTTTCAGTTTTTCCTATATTACCCTTATATTTATAAATTTGCCTCGTAAATAAATAGAGAAAAATGTTTATTTTTTCTTCGTACACATTTTTTACAATTTACCTTCTAAAGCCATTTTTCGACGAAAATATTGGCGGAAATTATTTTCGCCAGATGTTTTCGCACAATAAAAGGACAAAATTGTCTTTTTAATTATGTGCCTCCTCTTCACGGTATGCAAAGAAAATCATGCATGGAAAAATAGTTTTACCCTTCAATTGTACGAAATTTCCACCTAAATAATTTCGATAAAAAAATGACTAAAGAAGATAAAATATAAAAAATGCATAATTCAAAAAATAAAGCGTACCTAAAAAAAGATTATGAAGCAAAGTAACAAGACGAGTGAAGTTTGACTTTTCTCAAATATTTATGACATATCATTTTCCAATCAACATTAGCTAACGTATTTTATCTATCTATATATATATAACACCTTTTTTAAGACTTTAAAAATCCATATCTTAAATTTTCCAAAAAAATAAAATAAAAAATCCATAGAGAGAGAAAAAGAAAGAAATGAACCCGAGGAATAATGGGGCCATTGAGATCGTCACGAAATAAAAAATAAAAAAAGTCCTCGAGGGTGAAGTGGTGGCGCCTGTCGTGGTGGTGGCGGTGGTTGAAGACATTCTGCATGATCGCCTCCACGTCGACGGCGGTGCAGCCCTCCTCCCGCTGGTACTGCACCATGAAATTGTGCAGCTGATCCGCCGTCATGTGGTCCGCCCCTTCGGCGAACCGCCAGAACGCCTCCCTGACGTCCGGCGGCGGCTCCGACTCGCTAATCTTGAATTTCCGGTTGAAACATCCGAACATCTTGTAATAATTGTAACTTCCCATATATTAATTATCACCACCGAATGGAATGGTCAAATTAATTAAACTCTAAATTCATGGAGCTTGCGTTGTTGACAAACTTTCATGGATTGTTGGGCGAAAATGGAAGTCATTATTAATAATAAATAATTAAATAAAAGAGAGAAAAAGATTAACATGCAAAATGATAAATTCAGAAATTGGTTGTGGGGATGAAGAAAGTTATGGGGATTTGGGTTGGATCGAAGAAAAATGGAAAAGGAACAAGAAAAGAAGAGAAAGGAAGAAAAAAGCTATTATTAAGGAGAGGCTGTGAGGCTGAATTGTTGTTTAAAGTAATATTACAATTTACAAACGAATATTGGTAGTATATGAATCCATTTATTATTTGTTTCTATTATTTATTATATTGATATTTCCTTTTGACTTTTGAGAATATTCATTTTTCTTCCTAGTATTAATTCGTGGGTTAACACGTGCACATCTTCCCGCCATTTCTTCTTGTTTGGTTCTTCTAATGTGTTTCACACCAGCCTCCAATTAAAGGAATAATTGCAAAGACTTCCCTGAAGTTTGGGGTATTTAAATAAAAAGCTAGAACGACTTTGATAATTACAAGAGTTGGCATTGAGGTTTATTAATTTCGTAATATATCTTGGCTCAACTAGTAGTTTATCTGACGTAATTTATTAGCGTATCAAATATTTTATAATATTTTAATTTATTGTCAATAGCTCCAACTTTCGGCAAATTATTAGATGGACCCATGTGCACCTTAGGTGCACCCTATTGCACATATAAAACCAATTTGTAGAATTCCCACGCGCCCTAATATTCAGAATTTTCACAATTACATCGTGAACTCCAATCTCAACTCTCTCTCTCTCTCTCTCTCTCTCTCTCATCAATGGCGAACATAAATTCCGCCAGCAAAACCACCAGATTCTTCTCTCCGCACTCCCACCACCACACCACCTGCACCCGCACACCAGATCGCCGCTCTCTCATTGGTCGTCGCCACTTTCTTTCTCACCAGACTCTTCGACCAATCTCTTGGCCCTTGCTCCTCATCCTACCGCAATTCATTCTCCGATAGGAGTCAGTACGGTGCTCCAGACGACGTCGTTCGGTTCGGCAATCATGGGGCCCACCTCAATTTAAAGATCTACGTGTACGATGAGGACGAGATCGAGGGTTTGAAGCTGCTGATGTACGGGCACGAGGGGAAAATTTCTGCCGATGCCTACGTTAAAGGCCAGTGAGGCACTCAGGTAATTTTTTTTTTTTCAATTTAGAGAGGCGTTTTTGGAAGTGGCTGTATCTTTTTGGATGTATGTTTATTTGATGTGAATAACATGGTTAGAATGTCTATGGTGTATGTAAATGACGAATATGATGATATCTGAAAGTAGAATGTGATGATATGTCAGTCTGTATGTGATGATATCTGAAAGTATAATGTGATGATATCTGAATGTAGAATGTGATGATATCTGAAAGTAGAATGTGATGACATGTCAGTCTGTATGTGTTTACGATTCATGAAAGGGAATGTGTGATGATGTGTGAGTCTGTATGTGATGATATCTGAAAGAAGAATGTGATGATATCTGAAAGTAGAATGTGATGATATCTGAATGTAGAATGTGATTATATCTGAAAGTAGAGTGTGATGATATGTCAGTCTGTATGTGATGATATATGAAAGTAGAATGTGATGATATCTGAATGTAGAATATGATGATATCTGAAAGTAGAATGTGATGATATGTCAGTCTGTATGTGATGATATTTGAAAGTAGAATGTGATGATGTCTGAATGTAGAATGTGATGATATGTGAAAGTAGAGTGTGATGATATGTCAGTCTGTATGTGATGCCATCTGAAAGTAGAATGTGATGATATCTGAATGTAGAATGTGATGATATCTGAAAGTAGAATGTGATGATATCTGAATGTTGAATGTGATGCTATGTGAATGTTAAATGTGACGCTATGTGAATGTTGAATGTGATGATATCTGAATGTAATATATGATGAGTTGTCTCAGTGTTATGTGATGATATGTGGTATTAATATGTAATTAATATTTGTATTAATCACATGTTTTTGTTTGTTTTATTTTTTTGTCTTATGTAGTGAGTGGTGATAGTCAGTCAGCTGAGAGAGCAAGTTATTTTTTGAGGTTGGTATTTTGTGTTGTCATTGTTTGCATGTAATGAATATACATTGTGTTTGTGCCATTCCAGAGAGATATGTTACAAAAAGATGGCGCAAGGATATTGTTAGTGATCGTGTTTTAGATGATGTTTCTGTATTTGATTCTTCGAGTAAATCGATGGCGGGCTCGTTATGGAGGATTCAAATGAATAGAAAGTTTCAGAAGTTGATTTTAGCGAGTAAAGACAATATTGAAGCTCGATCGAAGTGTGAAGAAGTTTTTGAAAGTGCTAAATTTAGTATTATACGAGAAGTCGGCCCCATTTATTTTGAAAATTGTGTTGATCCATCGTTGAGTGGTGTTATTCAAAATTCTCAAAGTTGTCGTGAGAAAGGTAAGGGGAATAAAAGGGAGAAGAGTATACTTGAGAAGAAGTACAATCAAGCGAAAGGAAAAAGAAATCGAGCGCAAATTGACGAGTCACAAACTAAAAAGGCCGTAGAAAGTCTACAGGTATTTATTTTGTAATTTATATATTATTTTTCTGTAATGTGGTCGTTTTTCATTCTGTTCTATTTTTTTTTCAGGATGGTATTTCTACATTGATGGAGACGGTTATGTTGTGCATCCGAGTGTTGGTCCAACATCGAGTTCGAATTTCATAGTTGTTAGTACGAATACGAGTTCAAAGTTTCCACCATTTACTACATTCTTTTGAGTTGTAATTCTTTTAGTTTAAAGTCAGTTTATAGTTAGTATTTTTCGATATATGACAAAATAGAGAGATAACTAATTTTTATTTTTTAGACTGTATTCTTTTATTATTCTTGGACTGATGTTTTTTATCCAATCCTTTTTATTGTAATTGTAATGGCTTTTTTTTATGAAAAGGTTATGTGTTTGTTCGTTAGTTGTGGTTAATTTTTGAAATGTGTGGAGATTCAAAATGTGTAGATGGTGTGTGGATGTTATATGTGATGATGTGTGTATGGTGTATATGATGATATGTAGTTGGTGTATGTGATGATATTTGGATGGTGTGTAAGATGATATGTGGCTAGTTTGTAGGATGATATGTGGCTGATATATGTGATGATATCTAAGCGAGATTCAGGATTTGAGCGAAAAGTTGAATAGGCAGATTTCTAGAGGGAGAAATTTAGGAGCGAGTGGGGCAGCGAGTGAAATTGGAGTGGGGTCCAAAAAATTTTAATTGGAACTGAATTGGGAAATTGAGTGCACCTTATTAAATGGTCTTGGGTACATGATATACCCACTCAAACTTTCTGCATGTTTACTTGTATTATATTGTAAAATCTAAAAATGTAAAATATGAAAATTGTAAGACGTAAATTTGTGATTATTTGTTATATTTAGAAAAGTTAAAATAGGGAATCATAAATATATTCGATGACAACAATAATTTTCGTTAGCTCTACTAATGGTATATGCAAATTGTATGATGGATGTAAGTTTAGTAATTTTCAAAGTTATGTGGCATTTTTCTAATTTGGCCAAACCTCATGGATAGATTTTGTAATTAACCCTAGTTAATAATGTGGTGAAGGTGACTCCTCGGGTATAACATGATATTTCAATACCATTTGGTCGAATCTCTCGCTAGGAATTTACTTAGTGCGATTAATTTATTTGGTGTAGTTTGTAATCTATTACATTAAATCCACACAACTAAATGAAAACTGGTTT
>BMAC01000155.1:973673-1024386 GCA_014905375.1 Phtheirospermum japonicum
GAAGAATCAAATACAGAAACATCATCTAAAACACGATCACTAACAATATCCTTGCGCCATCTTTTTGTAACATATCTCTCTGGAATGGCACAAACACAATGTATATTCATTACATGCAAACAATGACAACACAAAATACCAACCTCAAAAAATAACTTGCTCTCTCAGCTGACTGACTATCACCACTCACTACATAAGACAAAAAATAAAACAAACAAAAACATGTGATTAATACAAATATTAATTACATATTAATACCACATATCATCACATAACACTGAGACAACTCATCATATATTACATTCAGATATCATCACATTCAACATTCACATAGCGTCAAAGTCTACACGTATTTATTTTGTAATTTATATATTATTTTTTTGTAATGTGGTCGTTTTTTCATTCTGTTCTATTTTTTTTTCAGGATGGTATTTCTACATTTGATGGAGACGGTTATGTTGTGCATCCGAGTGTTGGTCCAACATCGAGTTCGAATTTCATAGTTGTTAGTACGAATACGAGTTCAAAGTTTCCACCATTACTACATTCTTTTGAGTTGTAATTCTTTTAGTTTAAAGTCAGTTTATAGTTAGTATTTTTTCGATATATGACAAAATAGAGAGATAACTAATTTTTATTTTTTAGACTGTATTCTTTTATTATTCTTGGATTGATGTTTTTTATCCAATCCTTTTTATTGTAATTGTAATGGCTTTTTTTTATGAAAAGGTTATGTGTTTGTTCGTTAGTTGTGGTTAATTTTTGAAATGTGTGGAGATTCAAAATGTGTAGATGGTGTGTGGATGTTATATGTGATGATGTGTGTATGGTGTATATGATGATATGTAGTTGGTGTATGTGCTGATATTTGGATGGTGTGTAAGATGATATGTGGCTAGTTTGTAGGATGATATGTGGCTGATATATGTGATGATATCTAAGCGAGATTCAGGATTTGAGCGAAAAGTTGAATAGGCAGATTTCTAGAGGGAGAAATTTAGGAGCGAGTGGGGCGCGAGTGAAATTGGAGTGGGGTCCAAAAAATTTTAATTGGGACTGAATTGGGAAATTGAGTGCACCTTATTAAATGGTCTTGGGTACATGATATACCCACTCAAACTTTCTGCATGTTTACTTGTATTATATTGTAAAATCTAAAAATGTAAAATATGAAAATTGTAAGACGTAAATTTGTGATTATTTGTTATATTTAGAAAAGTTAAAATAGGGAATCATAAATATATTCGATGACAACAATAATTTTCGTTAGCTCTACTAATGGTATATGCAAATTGTATGATGGATGTAAGTTTAGTAATTTTCAAAGTTATGTGGCATTTTTCTAATTTGGCCAAACCTCATGGATAGATTTTGTAATTAACCCTAGTTAATAATGTGGTGAAGGTGACTCCTCGGGTATAACATGATATTTCAATACCATTTGGTCGAATCTCTCGCTAGGAATTTACTTAGTGCGATTAATTTATTTGGTGTAGTTTGTAATCTATTACATTAAATCCACACAACTAAATGAAACTGGTTGTGGTTTCTCAATTTATAAAACTTAAATGGGTTAATACCTAGTAAGATTGCCTATATAGGTTGAGATGATGTAGGCCATCCACTAAAGTGAAACTACTCACCCCCACCAAGGGCAATAAAGGAAATCATAGAAATTGTCTATTTTCTTAAAGTAAATTTTTTTTATATCCATTAATAAAAGAAACAATTTATATCTATTTTGAAATTTAAAATGTCTAAAATATTGAAAAAAAATTCATTACTACAATTCTACTACAATTAATTACCAAATACTCTAATAAAAAATATTTTATCTCATTTCGTCAGATATATTTTACTTAATCAAAATTACAACTTAAATGATCAAAACTACCCCTACACCTAAACAACAACAACAAGAACAACAACAACAACAACAACAACAATAATAATAATAATAATAATAATAATAATAATAATAATAATGGCATATAGAATTTTGCTCCACATGTAATGAGTAGTATGAAATTATGATCGGTGCAGTATGTATTTTTATTTTGAAGATATTATGTAGTATGGAATTATCTTGTGCAATTTAATATAAAATTTGACAGTCCAGTCTAAAACTTTGAGAAAAAAAATACTACATAATGTAGTTTGCAATCTGGTAGTGTTAGTATATACTTTGATAATAATAGTATGAATTTTAAAATATTATAGTATTTTTATTGATTTTAGTAGAATTGTGAATTTGATAATGGTAGAATGAATTTTAAAATATAATAGTATGTAATTTGATAATAGTAGTATGAATCTTAAAATATAATAGTATGATATTTTATTAATTTTGTGAAGTTTTAGTATGAAATCCACAATATTAGTTTGAATTTCATATATAGTATGAAATTGAAATTTAAAAACATAAAATTATGAAAAAAAAAGGTTGTGTTTTAATCTGACATATTGCATAAAATAATTACACGATATAGTATGAAATCTCACGGTGTAGTATGAAATTTTGCCTATAATGATTAAAAGTATAAAAAAATTAATAGTATGAAATTCTGACTGTATAGAGTATAAGTATAAAATTTCACTATGTATAGTATGGAAATGAGTAATGTAGTATGGAATTCTCCATTAACGGTTGGTGACAATGATATGCAAATGTCATGAAATAATATGAATTTTGGGTTGTATTAAACGTTGAATAAAGAAAAAAATTAAAAGGGAAAAAAAAAAAGAAATCATTAATAAGGGTAAAGTAGTATTCTTATGTAGTAGTTTAGATTAAATGGGAAGATAATTGATTATATGGGAAGTTAATATTTTCACTAGAGTACTTGGGATAAAATATTTATCTAGTGGATCATATGGGAATTGCCCCTAAAATATTCTTCTTTTGATCAACCCAAACAATAACAATCATCTTGAAAAAAATCTAACACATACTAATATTATCTTATCTTTTCTTCTCTTCTCTGCCAGCTTCTCCGACAATATCAAAACACAAATATTATCACCTGTTATCTTCTCCGGTGGAAAAATATTTGAGAAAATCGACACGAAAGGGAAAAGGAAGATGAGTGGGGAGGCTAGTAACGCTAAAAGGTTAAAAAAGAGCGACGCCGAGCTACCGCATGGAACACGCCATTCTGGCCCCGAGGTACAATTAGCCACCTGAATTTTGTTCCATTTTTTTGGGGATTTTTGCTGGTTGAAATTAGGTCAGATTGTTAACGGAAATTTTGGGTCGAGTTGTTTACTTTGGGTCGACCGATAAATGTTTGGAGTGAGTAGTGATATTTTTTTGGGTCGATTAATTTCATATTTGAGGCGCGATCAATTTTATTTGGGTTAACCCAAGTATGTTTATGTATGCTTAGGGCGAGAGATGATAATTATTTGGGTCGAGTAGTCTGATATTTGGGTCGATCTATTTTATTAAGGTCAACAGATACAAATATCTTGAATTTGATTTTTTTTTTGTGCGAGAGGTGATAATTATTTGGGTCAAGTAGTCTGATATTTGGGGTGATCTGTTTTATTGGGGTCAACAAATACAAATATGTCCTCTTTGATTTCCGCTTATTATTTTTTATTTTATTTTAGGGGTGAGAGGTGATAACTGTTTGGGTCGAGTAATTTTATAATTAGGGTTGAGCATTTTTATTTGAGTCGATCTATAAAACTATTTGGTCTGGATATATGATATTGTGTGTTTGGGGTGAGACTTTATAAAAGTTTGGGTCTAGTAATTTAGGGCGAGAAGGGTTGTTTAGGTCGATCAATATAAATATTTGGTATGAAGATTATATTTGTATATTCGGGGCAAGAGGTTAAGTTAGGGTCGAGTAGTTTAAGTTTTTTTGGTCAAATAGTTTTGTTTGGGTCGAGTAGTTAATAGTTGATCTGAGATGTATGTTTTGTATTTTGTTTTAATATTTTCAATATCGATTATTATTATATTTCATATTTCTCTTTCAGGATAATTGGGAGTGGAGATGGAAGGAGGGACGATTTTGGTTAGAAAAAATAAAATATTTTGGGCAGATGTCATTGATGGCGGTTATATCCGATCGATTGCAACGGGTTGAATGATTCGAGGCATTCAAAGAGTTCTGTTTGGGATATTTTTTAAGGTTTCCAGTGGATAGTTGTATTTGTGGAAAAGTACTTATGGTATTTTGCGTAGAGAGGTGGTGATGAAAAATCCACATGAGAAGAGCAAATATGAGAGATGATTTCGTGTAAACCATACAAATATCCATTTTTCAAAAACAGATTTTTGCTTGGTTTCAGGGCTTTAGTTTGGGACATCACGTTTCAACTCAAAGTCTGGAAATTTACAAATGCCACCTGACAATTTATATGTAAGGATGTTTGATGGTGAGATTGTCCATGCTCGAGAATTGCAAAAAAAAAATTGAGGAGGGATGTTTCTCGGCCACACCTGACGACGCAGTCAAAGTGGCAAAAATATTAGTACTCTGTTATTGATCTATGGGGTTGACTACAAGGCACCCGTAGATTTTTGGATGTGGGTACTAGTTGAGGATACTGGATTGTGGGACACGTTTCCGTGGGGCAAGTTCATATTTCATCGCTTCTGCCACTATTTAAATTCCATGGAGCCGCATGTCTGTGGAGAATATCGCATCTATGGATTCCCGATATCACTTCAGGTAATAAATGTGAGATTTTTCTATAATTATTTTTTGTTATTTCAGAGTTTTGTTTGTGTACGATGGTGAAATATTATGTTTTTAATCTCATTGTTGTTTTGTATTCTTATTTGTCGTTCATTATTTAAAATGTCAGTGGTGGGTTTATGAGAGCATTCCCGCCTTAAAGAGTCATTTTGGGAAGCCATCAGGTACCTCGATGACTATGCCCAGAGGCGTGTGGTGGTGTTGTTTAAAGACTACCCACATCGACTTGGACGTGTTAAGCAGAGCTGATGTAAGTTGTTGTCAATATTTTTATTCTAAATAACAATATTTTTATTCTAAATAGCAATATGTATAGGTTCCATTAAAATCAAAGTATTCGATGGCTTGATATCGACATCTAACATTGTAAGCAGATTGAGTCGTCGGATGAGGAGAGGAAACAACCATACATGGTTGATATATACATGAACATATTGGATGGAATCCAATAATTCCATAGTGGTGTTAATGTCGGCGAGGAAAAGGCTAAAAAACTAAATATAAAAGCAGCAGTTAGATTGAACTAAAGGGTACTTAAGCGTGACGATGTTATTGTCGAGCCTGATTGGAATCCTCCTTCTTTATCGACTGATAATCCTCCTTCAAGCCCGTCTACGAGCACCCCTCTTCATTTAGGGATAACCCATCCTCCAGCAATGCGGACGAGCATCCCCTCTCCATCGAAGACGAACCCGCCTCTATCGGTAGTTAGATTTTATGTTTTCTTATTTATTTATATATTCATTATGATATTATTTTTGATTTTGATTTTATTTCAACCATGACTCATCATTTTCTATCCTCATCTCTGAAGACCATGGTGACCGAGGCTATTAGACATTTGAGTCGGCCACATCTCGAGTAATGAGAGAGGCAATTAGACGATTCAAGTCGGCGATATCTGTACGACATAGGTTGTCAGTAGAATCGAGTCGGCGATATCTGTAGCAACCACAGAGGCTATCAGCCGAATTGAGTCGGCAATGATGACAACGATAGTAATGATTGAAGGAGTTACGTGGAGGATAGAATTGACTGTTGCACGAGCCGAATTAAGGGTTTTAATTTTTCTAAATTTTGTTAGATTATTATATTATTGATTAGACTAATAAAATTGCAGGTTCGTACTCCTACACCGATCATTAGGTCATCGTCTGATGAAGTTGAGACTACAAAGTTGTTTGATACGCCTCTTTTGGAGTTTGATGTGGAGATGACTGAGGCGGGTACCACTCGATCATGTGCCGAGGATATACCAAGATTTTCTGAGGATGTGAGTGAGCTCAAATATTGATTTGAAGTTCAATTCTGATTCTTATTTTAGTTGGACTATTATATTATATATTTATTTATTTATTATATTGATTATATCACAGATTCGTACTCCTACATAGAGCGTTGTTCATGTAGATATCGATATAAGTGGAGATGAGTCATATGCGAATATAGGTGGGGAGCTATCTAATATAATCGTTACGACACCGTCACCTAGAAATGTTTTGGAAAGCCTACCGAGTCTAGTTAAGCCAGCACGTATCCGTTTTCCTGGCCCTAATGCTAAGTCACCTATGTTGATCTTGCACTATTAAAAAAACAGAAAGACTTAGTGGTGTCTTATAGTGGATTTATGACAGACAGGAATGCTAGATACGTTTTATATTTATATTTATATTTATATATTTTTTATTTTATAGTTCTGCTATATAGTTATAGTTAAAACTTTCGCTCTTATCACATATTTCTGAAATATTTGTATATAATCACATAGGTGGGACGTTGGTATTATGTATAGTATGTATATCGATCGTGAGTGGTTCAAACATCTTGAGGCGATGACCGCTTGGTTGAGTAATTTGGTAATTTAATTTCTTTAAATAGTATCAATCCGGCATGCTATTAACTATTATAAATTCTAGTTGTGGTTAATTAATTCTGATTGTGATTATGATTTTATATGGAAATAGCACATAGATTGTTATTTGTGGGTGCTTTCAAATAAGATACGGAACGATGTGCTACTAGCACCTGGCATCAACGACAACCGCATATGTGTACTGGACTCTAATTCTTTTGTAATTCTTTACTCTAAAATAAGGACGAGTACCATTAGTCTATTGTGACTACATGAGATTGGGATTACTCACTTGATAATAATATATATTACTTTGCAGACCTATCTTCAAAATGCTTGGGTAAGAATTCATCCAGAAGATCCTAATTGTACTGAAGCTAGTAAGTACCGTGGTTTGGCCCTTTACTCAAATTGGATTTCCTAGTACATATTTTTATCATTACATTACTGGCCACGCATCACCTTGGGAAGCCTTGTGGAATTACATGGACGATGTAAAGAATTTGAACCTCCTATATTTTATTGAGGATTAGTATGCGCGTGAGATTTTATGTTTTTCTTGATTTCCTCTTTTCTTATATTATATATGCAATTCATCCACTTGCTTTTTTTTTTACAAACAGGAAGTCTTCAAGGCGATCGAAAAATAAAGAACATGCATTTTTGACTTTAGGACTTTTATTAGTTAATCGTGGAACTTGTATTTCGACGTAAATCCTTATGGTTTGTGCTCATTGGGTTATGTGCCGCGTAAGATTGGATAAATGAATGATTGGTTGTACGACTCTCTCTCTCTCTTATATAGGTGATAACTTAGAGAAAGATCATATATTTGAGCGTGGATCTTTACAATTAATGCCATTGCGACGCCTATTGCCACGTGTGCTTTCAGCTCATGGATATTCTCATAGAGCGAAAAAGGAAGTCTGTTATGACCATATCAAACTTATGAGAATCCCTAATAGTGAGCAGTTCAAGCAGGAATATGGAAGCAACTGTGGAGTGTTCGCATGTATGTTTATTGACAGGATCCTTTTTGGACAAATGTCGGTAACACCTACGGCGGATACTCTGAAGGATTACTTATTGGCCATGGCTATAACATATTTTCTGAGATAAAGCCTGCACCGTCTGGATCCTCTTAGCACTTAGGCTAGTTTTGTAATTGTAATTCTAATTTTTATCTGTGAAACTTAAATACAGTTTTAGTTCTTTAATTGTGATTTTTTTTATAATCTGGAGCAAGTGTCATTTTTATAATTGAAATCAAGAAAAGTGAGTTGGTCGCCCAACATCTCTCGACCATAATTAGTTAGACTTCTCGACCCAAACATAACACCTCTCACCCTGAACATGTCATCCTATAAAATAAATTAAAGAGAAAAATGAGTTGATCACCCCAAACAACACCTCTCACTCCTGATTAGCTAGACTGCTCGACTCAATCCTTACACCTTTCGCCCCGAACATGTCATCTCCTAAAATAAATTACAGAGAAAAATGAGGTAATCGTCCCAAACAACACATCTCGTCCCTAACTAGTTATACAGATTGACCCAAATTCTTACTCCTCTCGCCCTGAATATTTATATTGTCATCCTATAAAAATAAAATACAATAAAATAAAGAGAAAAATAAGTTGATCGCCCCAAACAACATCTCTTGCCCCTAATTAATTAAACAGGTCGACCCAAACTCTTTCACATCTCGACCCAAAAAATGAAGTGGTCGGCCTAAATATAAAGAAATTGTAACAAATAATATTATTTTAAGATTGAAATTACATAATATTAAATTAAAAATTATAATAACTTGATGTTAAATATGATCACAATTTTAATGGCAGATTCTCAATAAGATTGTGGTATTGACAAATGTAATTCAATTTTTTTTTTTTTGCTGAATACCCGATCCATCAAATTGAATCAGGGTTCTCGATTTTTTTAGATACACAGAAATAAAGTCAGCATCTCCTGCCACGTGTTTTGCATGTAATTGTGGTACTTTTCTCATATCTTTAATGAGGGTTTAATGTTGTTTATAGTGGTCTTGAGTCGAGTTTCGTTAGGTTATTAAGTTGTTTTATTGTTTTATTATTTTTCGAGTTTCTTTTTGATTCTATACTTGATTTGGCTAAATGGGTTCAATTAATTTGTGGATGGGTGTGATTTTTGCTAGATTCTGACAAGAAAGCCAAAAGAAGGTGAAACTGGTCCTTGGCCTAGCCTTGGCTCGAGTTAAGGCAAGTCTGGACACGCCAAGACGTGCCAGGATGTGTCAAAATCCAAGCCAAAAGCTACCTCCAAAATGCCAAAACATTCTGTTATGGTCTTCAAGACGTGCCAAGGAGCCTTTACGCGCGCCAAAGCAAGCCACACCTCGCCAACTCGAAGCCCGCGCACGCCCAGCAGCGCCCGTTGCCAAGCCTCGCCAACTAGCTCCAGGCAATGCCCGCGCCTGACACCGCGCCCGCCCAGTAGCGCCCGACGCCAAGCCTCACCAACCATTGCCCGCGCCTGCCAGTGCAAGCGCCCGCGCCTCTCGCACACCCGCGCGCCTAACGCCAAGCCTCGCCAACCAGCACCCGCGCCTGCTCGCCCGCGCCTCCCGCACACTCCCCCATGCCAGCGCACGCCAAGGCAAGCCCAGCGCCCACGTCTGTCGACAACCAGCGCCCATGCCCGTGCCAGCCTGCACCAAGGCTAGCCAAGTGGCTAGCAAGGCCATTTCGGGTCAACTTAGATCAAACCCAGGAAATCCAAGTTTTTGAGGCCAATTCAACCCATTTTCCCCCAATTAAACCTAGTATAAATAGAGATCTCTCATTAGCTAAAAAATTCACTCTCCTCCCAACTCTTGCATGGGTTTGGGATTTAATTTCTCTCTCTAGTTCTTAGATTTTAATTTCAAGCTTTTCTTTGGGTTTGTAAGCTCAAGAAGAATTCAAGCCATCACTTGGATTTTAATTTGGATTGCAATTTCATTCAAGTTTTTGTTTCTCTTTCTTAATTCAAGTAAGTTTTTCTTAATTTTCTTCCTTGTTCTTCAATTTCAAGCTTGTTCTTCAATTTATGCATTTTGCCTTAGCTCTTAGATTTATTGTAGATTTGTGATTTGGTTTATGGAATCTAGGTGAGTGACACACCTTGATCATAGATCAGGTCCTTGATCGTTTTTATTCAAGTATTTCCTATGCTTTATTTTTGTTTTTATTTTCATGCATGATTTAGGTTTGATTCCTAGATCTACTCTTCCTTTCTAGTTATTTTTCGAAAAGATTAAAAACTTCACGTTAACTTTTATTGCTCTTTCTATTGGTGCTTTCGATTTTTGTTAATTCACATTATTTAAATTTCATGATCATGCATGCATAGTTGTACCTTAGGTTTTCATGCTTGTACTTTGTTATTCTTTGCTTTTTATTGCTTATTTTAATTATTGCTTGCAATTTCAATATGGCACACGCATGAGGCATCCGAAATACTTGCTTTACTTTTCATAGTTCTTCATAGTTTTCATTTATTTCCATTTATTCTTTGTTTTCCTTTAATTCCACAAGCTAGAAACTCATTGATTCACACAAATCAATCGAATCCGATAATACCAAGCCATATGGACCCTTATCTATACTATACCACCAAAACTTCTAAAACACCACGTCATTCCATAAATGCATAAGCCATTCTGGTGCATACAGTTTGTTTGCTTCATGTCCCAAGTAGCGTGGGTGTTCCCCAACATCATATGGAAATATTTGTATCATTTTTGAAGAAGTTCAACTCGTTGGGTTATCTCGTCCATGGTGAAGTCTTTCCTGAACTTGACATTGATTTTGTCCAACAAAATTGCGTAATCCTCTTCTTGGTTCATAAAGTTCATCGAGCTTTCTCTCACGGAGCTCGTCAACAAGCATAGTATCCATGTGGATGCTCCACTCGGTTAAATTTATATTGTAAAAAAAAAATCTTTCCTTAAAATTGAAACTTGGTAAATTATTAGGCTGATGTGAACTCATTTTTTTTCTCGCTTTTGGTTGAAACTAGGATGATTGAATAAAAAATAATGTGTAAGTGAGATGTGGTTGGGAAAATATGTTCTAACATCCCATTATATAGGTGTATATTTTTTGAAGTTATATGTGTAGTAATTACAACGAGAAAGGAAAGGTGAATGCATAAAGGTAACCATATTGGACATTGGAAATGCAACTTTAAAAAGTAACTCTGGCTATTCAAAGACTATACACTGAAAATTTTTATGTGATTCATATGATTGATCGACGAGACATAGTAGATGGACGACACCAACAAATATTTTCATTAAATAAAGTAAAAGTATTACAAATTTGTATGTTATAGAATTTAGCGTGCACAATGAAACTGAAGTCATCCCAATCCCACCTTATTACACACTAGAATACTGACTTAATTGAGAATTCAAACATTACAAATACCAACACAATACTACTTTTTAATTGTGAGACAAAGTGATAACAATTCATCCAAAACCTTTTTCAAATTTCTCCCACATTGGCGGCTCATCCAACAAGTAGTACTTGTGTGTCGGTATAATACCATTGTATTCCTTCATGAAAAAAATTGAGTTACTAATGTAAATAAATAAACTCATATCATTATAGGTAGAGGGGTTGCTTTGCACTTACATTGAGAAAATAATGGGAGATGGTGGCATCAGCGGAGACTAGTTTACGTTCACGATATGTATAAACTCCATGATCTATAAACAAGTAATAGTAGTAGTCATACCTCCTTTCCATTTCCTTTATTCTATTGCCAACTTCATCAGTAGTAAAATGAAATGCAAGTTGGTCAAGAAGTAAATTTGTTACCTGCCCAACACTCAAACTTCTCTCTCCTTTTTTTGCTCCTCTTTCAACACTATTTTTTTGAGAAATAGAAAAAATCTAGAATTACTTGATCCATCTCAACGTTCCACATGGTTCTTTATGGATCAAAAAAATTATCTTCAGTTCTTCTTACATTAAGATGTTTTTCATCAAAATTAGCGATTGGCCTCTGTATTTTATACGGATAGAAAGACGATTAGATATTGTATTTTTTTTATGTTTCCTTGATTGTTTTTCATCATTTATATATAGACGCAATGAGAGATGTATGTGTGTTGTCTAATCATTCAATTTATTTCAATCTAAAGTTAAAATAGAGTAAAGACATTGTTCGGTCTTGTCAAACATTATGATACTGAAAATATAATGGACACCAATGATGCAGCTGTAGCATTGTGTTGTCATGTCGTTGTTAGATTTCACATGCCAGTTGGACCCCATTTTTTTAACACTCCGTATTCAGTTTTGGTTGTTTGTAAATATATGTGAACAGTAATAATGCAATTGTATAATTGTGTTTTCATTTCACTAGTTGGTGTCGCATGCGTAAGAGTAAATTCATCACTTAAGTTTACTTGGTTACTTTTACCCACTTAAATTTATCATCTAAATACTTACACCGCTCGCCCCAAACTATTTGTACTTCTCGCCCCAAATACTATTAAACGGAATAGTATGATAGTTGGTATCTTAGATTCGTGAAGTGTGTGGTCTTGTCATGTAACCCAATGAGTCAGGTGAACAGCAGCAATTTCACGTGTCTAAAGTGAGGAAAACAGTAATACTGACAGGGGAAAATGCACCAAATTATGTGCACCTCTCGCCCCGAATTATTTACATTTGCTCGCCCCAAAAATGTGTTGTCTATTCAATTGAATAGCTTGACAACTGGTATTTTGGATTCGTGAAGTGTGTGGTCTTGTCATGTAATCCAATGAGTCAGGTAAACAGCAGCAATGTCACGTGTCTAAAGTGAGGAGAACAGCAAGACTGACAGGGGAGAATGCACCAAATTATGTGCACCTCTTGCCCCTAGAGTAAGTAAATCCACTAGTTATGAAATTAATTTTGATGTGTGATCACTCTATTTATAAATATGTATTAAAACACTTGAGAAGCCATTATCAAGTCTCTTCCAATTACTCTTATTTTTTTCAAACAAAAAAAAACTAATGGTTGACCACTTTCAAGATGAAGAAGGGCATGAGATGCCTCCAGTTCGTATAATTGGTCACAGTTACTATAATGGAGATGTGGCTGATTGGACAAAACAAATGGATGAAACTCTGCTTGAGTTTCTAATCGTTAAAAGATGCACAGGTGAGTGGAATCCCAATGGGGAACTACCACCTCCAAGAGATAGTTTTGATGAAGCACAAGAAATAATCATTCGCTGTTGTGGGGTTTCAATTTGTTCAGATAATGTCGACGAAGGATCTATTAACTTGAAGAATGGTACATGCGGTTCAATGAACTGATCAGTACCCTAGGAACAGTTAGGTTTGGAGAGAGTATCAACTACAATTACGTGAACGGAGATCACAACGTCAAGAAAAAGTTCTTACCTTTAAGTTTTGGACTCCCTCTAATATAAGTTACATGTGCTTAAATATTTCATTTATCTAACTAATTAACTATACATGACTGTCCAATCATAAGCCCCTATAACACATTTGAGAATGATCCACTTCGAGCGAAAATGAAAATACTCTAGGGTAGAAATTAAAGTTCTTGATGAAGGATTTGAATAAGTTGAGATGTAGGTCGTGTGTTTGTTGCTCTAGTGTGTTATTTTTTTGCGTTATGTTATGTTATTTCCCATTTAGTCTGGTTATTTGTAATAACAATATTATGTTATTTTAGCCTGGTGTGTTATGTTATTTCCCATTTAGTGTAGTTATTTGTAATAACAATATTATGTTATGTTAATCTGGTGTGTTATGTTATTTCTTATATAATCTAGTTATTTGTAATAATAATATTATGTTTTATTTTTTATTGGTGTGTTATGTTATGAATTACAACACAATATAATTAAAACAACATATCTTAAAAGATTACTTTTTGAGATTTATAACACATATTTAATGTGAACTAATAGTGTGTTTTTTTGGTAAATAAAACTATACGGGACAATAATAATCAACTTTTGGTCAATTATTTAATTAAATATTGTTATGAATTTTGAATGGATATCAAAATGAAAGAGATATTTGTTATTGTTAGTAAACAAATTATAGTTTCAATAGATACAATAAAAAGAAAACATAATTAAAGATTTGATTTGATATGTATTGTAAGGTTTATGTATGTCAATTGCTTTAAATATTTACATTATTAAAATACAACAATAAAATAAAGTCAAAAAACGTGCTTCTCGTCCATAACATAACCACTCGCCCCTAATCATTTATACAACTCGACTCAAACAACACTTATCGCCCCATATCATTTCCATCCTCCAAAAAAGCTAAATGTAAAAAATATACGGTTCGGTACTGATCGATAGATTCTCGACGCTCTAGTTTGAGAATCCGTCTCCGCAAGAGTACGGAGCCGGTTGTAGGGCGGCGAGTTCTTCCCGAGTTGTGTCTCTCGAGGATGGATGTTATCGGCTTATCGGTGTCTTATTTTCCCTTATCGTTGATTGAAATTAAACTAATCTAAACTAGGAAAGCAGTAGTCATTGATTTGGTTTGAGTTTTTATAACTAAACTTAAATTGAAATAGAAGTTTTGAAAGCATTAAAATACGAAAAGGAAATTAAAACTTATTTAAAACGATTCATCTAAACAACACAAATTAAACCTAATTTGAAAAGAAACTTAATTCAGCTAAACTATTCAACTGAGAAAACTTATAATTTGAATTAAGGAAAAATGAGGGAAAATCAAAGTCTTACTATTTGAAAGAGTCAACAACATTAATTTAGCAAAAATCAAAGCTTTAAGAAGGAAGATTTTATAAAAGCCTCTAAAAAGTTGAGAAATTGGTCTAAACAAGCAAGCAACTTAAAAGCATAAGTTCAAAAGCTCAAAAGCTACAAAATGAAAAGAAAGGGAATTTGAGAATCTAAACAACAACTAAACTATGATCCACACACCAAAACAAAGATTAAAGCAATATCATGAAAATAAAACAAGATAAATAGAGAAATACTACCAAATGCTTGATTCCACAAAAGCTTGAATAGGAAAGCTTGATCGTCAACAATGGCTATATCAACTTGAGCTGCTTGCTAATAAGGATCTAACAACTAACTAAAGAAACTAACTACTTAACTAATTATCTAGAATTTTTTTATTGATCCATTACAAAGGGAAAATGTTTTCAAAGGTTTGAAGGAGCTTCTCTGGTGAAGAAAAGTCCTTGCTGCCAGTTGTTCTGATTGGAAAAGACGTTGCTTGTTTTATCCTTCACGCAGGGGCAAAATCGTCCAGAAGCAGCGAAAATCTGCTTTTCAGTCGATCGACTATAAAGGAGTCAATCGACAGGCAGTCGATCGGTCATGTCGGCAGTCGATCGACTGCGCTGTCCAAAATGGTCAAACTCCCTGGAATCCAGTCGATCTTGGGGTTTCAGTCGATCGACTAGAAGGGCAGTCGATCGATTGAACTTCCAGTCGGTCGACTGGATTGCTGCACCCTGCTAGATTCCTCGTTCTCTTCACGTCCGCCGGTCTATCGAACCTCGTTCACTGTGAATCCTTGCCTGTCCATACGATCCTGAGTTGAGTGAAAATGGTACCAAACGAGCGCGGGCCCCGCTTGGACGTCCTGTGGCCAAGAAAAACGAAAGAGTAAAAGAAACTACAAAAACTAATAAAAAAATGTACAAAAACTAAGAAAACCTAGAACTAACGAAAAACGGCCAACTCAACTCCTAAAATACGTAAAAGCAAGCGAAACACACGCAACGTGATGCAAATACGGTAACAAAAATGTGTACAAAAAGATGCAAATCAGGTACAAACAAAACCACTCGCCCCCAACAATTCTTAATGATCTCCCCAAACACTTACCCCTCTCGCCCCAAATTATTCCTATCCTCCCAAGAAAAAAAAGTTAAAAATGTACGACTCGATACAAACATAACCACACTCCCAAAATACTTAAACGTATCCTCCAAAATTATTTATATTAATATTTATATTCAGATTCCTCTAATTTAAAACTCTATTTACATCCCAAAATTTCGGAATGACCCATTTACTGCCTGCTTTGAAAACCCTATCCTCTGCCCCAAATCATTTGGAAACAAAAGCGCCGCTCTAAAACCAAACAAGAAAACACCCAAAATCATACACTGCTTCTCTCCCAAAAATTGGACACCCACCTCACAAAACAAACAATAACTCGCAACTCTTGAGTCAAGAATCTTGTGGCGAGAGGCAGAGAGCATAGGGTTTGAGGAGTTTTTTCATCCCAAATTTGGGAAGCAGGGAGTTTTAATAATGGTGAGTATTCTTAATTTATTTGTCTTGAGTCCAACCGAATGCATGATTATTGGACTAATGAAATTGATTAGTACGAATTATTGCATAGAAATTATTTGATTGCTCTAAATTCATGCAATTTTTTATTTATTAATTTGTTTTGGTCAATTGTTGAGTAAAACTGTAAATTAGAAAGTGGAAATGTCTCTTATATTTGAGACGTAGCAACGCAGAACAAAATAAGAAGGAAAAAAGGGTTGGCTCTACTTCGGTTCTCTTCTTAAAAAACAAACACCCACCTCTTGCTCCCGTGTTTGTTCTAGAAAACTCTCGTTTAGTTTTAGTTGAGTGAGTTGACTTAGTAGTTCTAAATTTCCTACCGCCATGTATTTGATTTTTGTGAATTTAAATGGTTTCTTTCCATTTTGTACTGTAAAATTTCCATTTGCTTCAAGTGGATGGCTATTTGGTTTGTTAGTAAGTGTGATTTTAAAGTCTTTGCCTTCTAATGTCTATTAATATATATATATATATATATATATATATATATATATATATATATATATATATATATATATATATATATATATATTGTGTGTATATTTAAGTGATTTTGGATTCTATATTGTTGCATTGCTTACCGAAGAGGATGCCTCGTACACGGAATATTGTCCTCAAGAACATGTACTAACCAATTGGTTGGATTAAGGAAGACGAGGCTTGTCTCATACAAGAACTGAACGGTGAGGGTGATTTATGTGATGTTCATAAAGCGGATTGGTGGAATCTGGTTTTGCAAGTCATAGCGAAGATTTTAAGCAGTGAGTTTCAAAGAGATTTTACACTTGCAAAGGTGAAACAACAAGTCCAACTCTACAAGGATCGGTTTGATGCATTTGTTGAATGGAAGAATTCACCTAGCGTCAAGTATCATGTCCAAACCAACTGGGTGAAGGTCAACGGTACTTATTGGCTAACGTTGGAAAGGTTGTTATTTTTTAAACGAGTTTGAGGACCCAACCAATGCTTTTTTTTATTTTTACAACAATAATATCATAACATTTACGTATGTTCGCAGGAAACAAAGAGTCAACGCTGCTTCTAGACTTTTGAATTGGAGTACTATGAAGTGGCCAATTCGCTGTAGATAACAAAAAATGCAGCGTCGATAGATTTCTCACCTGTCGATGGGTATGATGAATTCAACTCAATTAAAGTTCAGCTTGAGTATGAGGAAACAGACAATGACGATGGCTTGGAGGATTCAGAGGCCTCGTGTGTGGGTGACGTGTGGACTTACCACAATGAGGTCCTGTTTCTATTTTTTAATTTATCTTTGTCTTTATTATTTATTGTTATGTTAGTGATGTGTTGAACATTACTGATGTGTTCTTATGGACTATGTTGTTGAATGTTTTTGTGTTTTGTGGACAATGGGAGCAATTGTATGATGAGTTCAATGTTGGTGGTTGAAGATGTGTTTGTTTTTTGTTCTAAAATTTTGATATGCTTTTTACAATGTTCGCCCCAGACATAAACTATCACCCCTAATTAGCTATACAGTAGATCCAAACACGTACATGTCTCGATACAAACATTTAAACTCTTATTCCTCAAAACTAAAAGAAAGTGAAAAAAATGATCCGCTCGCCCGAAACAACAACTCTCGCCCCCAACTAATTACACGACTCGAACCAAACACTTACACCTCTCGCCCCAAAGATTTAAAATTTCATCCTCTAAAAATAAAATAAACAGAAAATGAACTGCTCGACGCAAACAGCAGCTCTCGCCCCCAACTAATTACACAACTCGACCCAAACACTTACTCCTCTTGCCTCAAAGATTTAAAATGTCATCCTCTAAAAATAAGATAAATAGAAAATAAACTGCTCAATGCAAGCAACACCTCTCGCTCCCAGCTAATTACACAACTCGACCCAAACACTTAATCCTCTCGCCCCAAAGATTAAAGTGTCATCCTCTATAAATAAAATAAATAGAAAATGAAATGCTCGACACAAACAACACTACTCAACCCAGACTAATTACATAGCTTGATCCAAATACTTACACCCATCACCCTAAACATTTAAAGTGATCCTCAAAAATAAAATATCGTATTTGTAATATTTTAATTTTAATTATGTAATATTTGAGTTTTTAATATTTAGTTTGTCCATTAATGTAATTATATGTGTTTTTCAAATTTATGTAATATTTGAATGTGTAATATTTATCATAATATTAATTTATTGGTGTCGTCAACATAGATAAATTACATTTTC
The DNA here is from genome assembly GCA_014905375.1 of Phtheirospermum japonicum. Taxonomy (NCBI): domain Eukaryota; kingdom Viridiplantae; phylum Streptophyta; class Magnoliopsida; order Lamiales; family Orobanchaceae; genus Phtheirospermum; species Phtheirospermum japonicum. The sequence goes on from BMAC01000155.1 coordinate 991,828, forward strand.
AACTTTAGTGGTAACACGACCACACATAAATCAATCTGTTTGTCCAACTTTAGCTGCAACACTGACCATGTACAGTAACTATGACCACTACAGTGAGATTGACCACAACACTGACAATGACATGTACAGCAACACTGACCATGTACAATAACTATGACCACTACGGTGAAATTGACCACAACAGTGACAATGGCATGTACAGTAACTATGACCACTTTAGTGAGATTGACAACAACAGTGACCATGTATAACACAAGATAGTCTATTCTCGCTATAAATATGTACTGAAACACATTGGAAAAGTCATCACTTCATCCAATTTCCATGAATATGAGTTTGGGTCTTCAAAACATACTCTACAATGAAAATAAGACCAAATGGACTCTTCCAATGGACACTTTGCTTATTGAATGTCTCCTGAACTAGTACAACACTAATAATTGGTTCATTGATGATGAAAACAACACTTATGCCATATTGGTTGTGGGATTTGTGGTCATTTCATAATTCTTGGCTAAGCTAATGTGTCTCACACCTTAAATATCGTTATACCTTCTTCAAGCAAATTATTCAAATCTCGGGTGTCACTTGGGATTGTGAATTAAAAGTTGTGTATACAACCGAGCAACAATAGATGGATTTCGCACATGTATGTATTCAACTTTATTATATAACCAGTTTGATCCTAATTCATAATTAACAAGCAATTCATTTGTGACTAGGTTGATCCTGAATTATTGGCAGTTTATAGAATGAAACAAGAGCCACTATTCCTTAAAGGGATGGTCACAATATTTATGCAAAGGCCAAGCTTGATTCCAAAATCATGTATGCATCAATGGCCAGTGTTCAATTACTCGCGCGGCGAAGGGACTTCACAAACAAGGAACAAATGCAACAAGTAGCCTAAATTATTGTTATTATTATCGGTCAAGAATGTCAGTGTCTTCTACCATAGGTCGTGCGTTTGTTGCTCTAGCATGTTATTTGATTTTGTTGCTCGAGTATGTTATTTGTTATGTTATGTTTTTCTGGTGTTTATTGTTTTGCTGCTCGTAATTGTTATGTTTTTATTTTGTATTGTGGTTGTTATATTACTGTATTTAATTAGGAATCTATTATTAACTACTAAAAGGTAGAAAGTTAAATTAAATGATACATTAATATTCAACTAAACATGAAATATATGGATAGAAACAAATAACATTACTCGCCCCAAACTATTTATACAACTCGCCCCAAATTATTTATACTATATTATGTAATCATCATTAACTTGGATTTTAGAGGTTTAGATTTTCTCTTTAATTTAATTATATGTATTTTCCTATCACCTTATATGTAATTGAATATTATGTTTAATTTTAAAAATAATGTTAAACATATAATCATATATATATAGTAATTATTATTATTATTATTAATTATCACTATTATTTTAACTTGTTCAGTATATAACCAATAAATTTAGTAAATACAAATAATACCAAATTTTACTAAATCGTAATACTTCAAATACTAATATAACATTCTAATACAATATTGGCTTTGAATGTCCCGTGCTTAGATAATAACACTAAAATAAAGAATTATTTCATACAATAAAGTACATGTTAATTTCGTACAAATTAAACAAGTTGCCACTGTCATGATAGATCTCAACTTCATCAGAATCAAATACTTGAACTTGACATCTATTATGTCGATGCCCATTTGCACCACAATTATCACACCTTATGGGACGACGTTCACGGTGAGATGTGCTACTTGGTGGTGGCGGTTCTACAGGATTCTTGTAACTGCAAATAGCACGATTGTGACTAATCCCTTTGCACCTAGAACATATTTATTTGCGGCGGCATCTTGTATGGCACTAACATCACTATCGGAGAATATAACTTGTATAGAGTTCTTAATTTGTAATACTCGTGCACATACCCAAAAATAGATTGGTTTGCCTCACTACAAAATTTAAAAAAAAAAATCAGAGAATCTTATTTTAAAAAATTCGATAAATAAAAAAATGTAAAATATTTACTAGACAAAATATTATTAAATGGCTTTCAAGTCATGCGCACAAGGGATCAAGTCGTTGGTAGCTCAAATCTGGTATCTTAAGGCTTCAACGCTGGATGCCGAATTTGAATCACTTCGATTCCGCCCTGTTAGCATCTCTTTTAAGTCGCAGATGCACTGTCAATAGAGACTCTTCTGCTTCCAGGTCCATCACAAGGAAAACGTAAACCAAGTTCGTAAAATGCCCCTCTTGCGTACACGGGATATCAAACCTGGACTGGGTGGTATTCTTAGGGATAGTGTTGGAATATAAAACATGTGCAAGTTCGCTGTCATAAATCAGTGATGTATCAGTGAGCCGCATCTTTCACATTAAATTGAGTTGTACTAATCATAGACACCCGCATACGCTGTCCAAAGTTCTGTAATTCCAGTACTTTTTTGCAACTAATAGTGATAATTCATGGTTAATCTTTTGGGCTGCATCTCATCTTTTGTTAAACCAAACCTGCAAAATATTACATACAACTTCAAGCATAGAACACACCGGTAGTTTTCTTGCCAGAGTAATTTGAAATTTAAGTTCTTAGCAGTATTTGATGTCATGAGCCCGTAACAATGCTCTGCATAATGAACACGTGCCCATTTTTTGGGCTTTGCACGAACAAGCTTCCACCAAGCTAGTGGGTCTTTCTCTTTTATGCTTTTCATAGATGTATCGTACACTGACTCTCTATATGTATGTGCTGCTTTCTTGAATAAAAGAACAACTTTAGATCGATAATTATGCATGTTCATCTGTAGGTGGAAAAACACACAAACCGTGATGCAATGTCAGGGGATACACATCTCTAATTACATTTTCTATACTTTTGTGGGCATCATAAATAATCACCAAGTCCTGCGGGAACCCAAAAGTACAGTGCAATTGCTTCATGAACCAAAACCATGACGCATCATTCTCTATATCACCAATACCAATGACAAGTGGAACTAGCTGCTCGTTTCCATCTTTAGTTGCAGCAACAAACATTATACCCTTATATTTCCTTTTCAATTGTGTGCCATCAACAACAATAATTGGTCTGCAATATTTTTTGAATACAAAAATAGATGCAAATAAGGCTACAAAATGTACTTAAATGTATCATCTTCATCAGTCTCCAAGCTGGTCACAGAGCCGGGATTCTCTTGGCGAAGCATGTAGAGATAAGAAGGCAACATTTCCTAAGACTGTTGGTGATCTCCTTATATCATTGCATGGGCCAAATGATTAGCTATAAATGCCTTATTATACAAGATATCCATCTCGTGCTCAGTCGCTATATTATCTTGAAATTCTTTAGCCCCGAAGCAAACGACCTTTCCTGAGTAATATAGATGCATATAGCGTGGCGATAATTTTAGAAGGCAATTCTCTTGGTGCACTTATACTGATATCAGACTAACAAGTGTGCTCAGATTTAAAATTTGTCACCTTCCAAATGTCTCCTGCTTTCGAATATGCGCATAACAAAAACCCACAACCCCAATATTTGCATATGGTATAGTACAGTTGTGTACAGGATGCCTTCACTCGATAAGCATATTTATATGTTTCATTATACACTCTAACCTCAGTTTGCAAATCAGATTTATTCTGAAAAGTTACGCCAACATAAAGGTCACGAACAACATTCTCATGATCAGCATTCTCCTGCTCAAACTGGATTGGATCTAAATCACTAGTATAAAATGATGCTCCAGGAATTGTCCAAGTACTTGATCTTGAATCGGCATGGATTTCCCCATGATTATTAACTAACGAAGGTGGTCTATGCACTCTTTGCCCAGTATGACAACACGTTACATTATCCAAGCTATCTTCAGTTACAACATTTGTAGGCATCGAATCTCTTCAATGAAGTAGTCGTCAGCTTCCCATAGCAGTTCATCATATATTAAATTTTGAAATACCTCAGAATCGAAGTCAATATCATCATATTCATTTCCCACTTCATCTTCATCACTCTCTCAGCAATCATCGGCCTCATTTTCATTATCCTCTTTATAGTCAACATATTCTGCATCTCCATCATCTTAATCGGACTCTCCGAGTAATCTATCTTAGTGAATTTTATGATTTTGGACACTCATGCAAGAATTTCCCTCACCAAAAGCTTCATAAGTCATTTTATTCAAACCGCAATATCTAACATAGGAGTTGGTAAAATATGTGCACGTTCAAAAGTATTCCAAGTTTCACTGCCTTGTTGTGTTGAATTGTAGTTGAATGGAAATGGATTGGCCACTCCCGCTATATTGTCATAGCCAAATGGAATTTAACTGCCCACATTTCCACCCCTCGCTTACAGAGAACTAGAGCTTCCACCGCCGAAAATTATGTCGCAATCAAATGCTTGTTGATTTGGTTCTATAGTGACATAAACTTTACAAGTTTTCATCACAACACACGACTTGACAATATAACAAATCTCTGAACTTTCCCTTCTTCATTTGGCATTAAACATTGCAATGAATACTCAATTTTTCTCCTATCATCCCTCACTACCAAGTGAATCACATCCAAAAATGCATCATAACTTATATCATGTAATGATACGTAAGTGATCATCTCTTCCCCAAGCATGTAATCTTTTATGTCCCAATAACCACGATGCACAATAGTTAACTTCACATCCTCCATCTGCCATGATATTAACAAAACAAAATCATCATTAATTTGTAGGTAAAAATAAAGGTATAAATATTTGGGGCGAGAGGTGCAAATATATGGGGCGAGCAATAGCTTTTTATATGTTTGGTTTGAGTAGTTAAAATGTTTGGGGCGAGAGGTTAAGTTTTGACCGAGCTGTATTTTTTTATGTTTCGTTTGCGTAGTTTAATGATATTAGGTTCAAGTAGTTAAAAATATTTGGGGCGAGAGGTTATATTTGAATCGAGCAGTATTTTTTTTATTTGGTTTGGCTGGTTTAAAAATATTAGGTTTGAGTAGTTAAAAATATTTGGGGCGAGAGGTTATGTTTAGACCAAGCAATACTTTTTTATGTTTGGTTCGAGTAGTATAAAAAAACTTGGGTCGATTAGTAAATGATGTATGGGGCGAGAGGTTATGTTAGGGTCGAGCAGTGGAAAATGATAATGCTCAACCTGAATTACATTTCTACCTTCAAAATGCGGATAAATATTGTAGCGTAGCAGATAAACAACCCTAGAAATTATTGTAAGGCCAAATAGTGATAAATTTCAAACACAAAACTGAAGAACTTGCATTGTGCATACGGAGAACTCTAATCTTAATTCTCGCTACTGAAATTGCTTCAAAATCGTCGGAAAAGTGGGAGAGTGAAACATAAATGTCTGGGAAATATTGTCCTCTTTAATCTCTCCAAACCAAAGTAGGGATATTTTAGCCTTTTCCTATTAAAAATGGGTAGAAAACATGTTTTATTCACTTATGGGTTAAAAAGAATTTTACATTGCCTGAAAGAGTAAAAATTACACTCACTCATTTTTAAAATTTCCTTATCTCACTTAAACCATCCACCCCTTCTACTAAGGATAGATGTTGTTCATATTGAGTAAAACTTTTGAGTCTGTGGCCCATTCGGTGTTTGGTTGAGTCGGGGAAAAAGTTTCTTATGGACCTCTTTTGAGCAGGCCAGTAGGCTCGTTAGCCTGATAGGTCTTGTCATTTTTCTTTTATTCTTCAATTCCTAGTTGGATCATGAAAATAATTGTCCGAAAATATATGGTCGGGCCTGGCACAACTCGATTCTTGTTTGGCCAATTGGTCTCTGGCAGCCGATCCAAACCGTTTTGGCAGCTTTAATCTAACCACTTAAATTATGAAGACCCGACATCACCTGCTTTATTTCATCGTCAACCAGAATTTTCAAGAACCACTATAGCGTATAAATTAGTGGATCAATACCTTCAAGCTCTGTTTACACTAGTTTTCATTAAAATTCTAAATACTGGTATTCAAAACAAATCATGAGTATTTGAATAGTAAGAATCCTTATTTGTTGTGGATGAAAAGTAGATGATGATATATTATTATATTATATTTGATGTAAATCACGTTTGAAAAGTGAATGGTATTTTATAATTATATTTTATTTGGTAATATTTGATTATTTTAAATGTAATGATAATAAAATAAATGAGATTAGTATTTGATTATGATAGTATATGATAGATGTTAGGTTTAAAAAGTTGTTGATTGAATATTGAAAATTTGAATTATAAAACAAATGGGATTGAGAATCAATGTTCTCATCCTGGATTAGGAGTCTTAGACCAAACATGGAATTAAGTCCCATTCTTATTGACCTTAATACACAATCTTCATCCAGTCATTTAGGACTTGTTCGAACTAACATTCGCTGTAATCTTCAATTCTGAATCTGGTGGTATTGAAAATACTTAGAATAGTATAAGATTTTGTGTTTGTTGTACGATTGAGAATCATTTACTTTTTATTGTAAATGTCAAATCGTGGATGAAAGTAAGTGTCGATTTATTATTATATTATAGGTAGGCATATCTGAAAAGTAACAAGGTTGTATTATTATATTATTTTTAATAATTTAAATATCCTTTACTTTGGTAGGACCTAGGTTTATTCGTTGTTTTAGGGTATTATAATTGTTCGAAAGGAGGAAATGGGAATGTGATTAATAGTGGGCGGTTAGTTATGGGTTTTGATAATGACATAGAACTTTTGATTCTTAAAAAATGAGGAATCAATCAAACCCCTCAAACAATGGGGATTCTAACCAATTTCATCCTATTATTACATTCATTAACATTCACATTCCAATAAGTTCACCAAGCACCCCTTAGTTCAGTTTGATGCTCATCTTAAATATCGACAGGTCACAAACACCTTTAAGAGTAAAACAGAATAATAAAAAAACAAAAATCAACAAAAAGAACGGTTTGTCTCGTATTAGATCTTGTGGATCATCGGAATATGATATTGAAACACAAATATTTAGGGTGCAATTGGAAACCATTTCGGTCAATTTCGTTTCGTTTCATTAGAAAATATTGAAAATAAGTTTTAGTGAGATGACAATTTTTTAGTGAGATTGTGATTGAAAATGAATTGTGTGCTTGTGGGTATTTGATTGAATATAAAAACTTTAAAAGAAAAATGGGCACACTTCCTAGTTGAGAGAGGAATATGAAGATAAGTTACCAGCAACAACCGCAACAAATCCTCAACCACCCAACCTTTTCAATATTTAATTAATTTCTTTCTCCTCCAGATACCAATATTCCTCTCAACCAAACCAGGTTTTATTAAATAAATAATATATTTTTAATTAGGAATTAAAAAAATAATACATTTTGGGAAAAAGTATTATTTTTTGGATCGGGACGCCCTTGGGAATGGCGTCTCGCTCACAATGTAGAAGGTACAAATAATAACCGTTCTAAAATGTGAGCGGGACGCCATTCCAAAGGGCGTCCCGAACCTAAAGTGACATTCTAGAAGGTAGAAATAAAAAACGTTCTAGAATGTGACTTAAAAGTGACTTTCTAAAAAAAAAATAAAAAAAATTAACATTTTCACAAAATTAATAATTTTCTCATTTACAAATAAAATCAATTTTACTAAATAATTAACAAATAAACAAGAAATAAATAGATTCGAATTTTCACATAATTAATGATACAAACTAAATAAATTAAGACTTTTTTCACATAATTAATAATTTACTATAAGTTTAATTTTTCACATAATTAGGAATTTTACATAAAATAAATCAATTGACATATTAACAAATTTAATTATTCACATAATTAATAATTTCATCACAAATCAATAAATTCAAATTTCACAAGCAATTAAGAACTAAAATTAATAAAAACGTATAAATTCACAAACATATAAATTATTAATTATGTGAATAATTAAATCTGTTAATATGTTAATTGATTTATTTTGGGTAAAATTCTTAATTCTGTGAAAAATTAAATTTATATGAAATTATTAATTATGTGAAAAAAGTCTTAAATTATTTATTTTGTGAGAAATCATTAATTATGTGAAAATTCGAGTTTATTCGTTTCTTGTTTAGTTGTTAATTATTTAATAAAATTGATTTATATTTAAATGAGAAAATTATTAATTTTGTGAAAATATTAAAAAAAAATTCATTTCAGCCCCCAAAAAGAGTAGAAAGTCACTTTTAGGTCACATTCTAGAACGGTTTTTATTTCTACCTTCTAGAATGTCACTTTAGGTCCGGGACGCCCAAGCGTCCCGCTCACGTTCTAGAACGATTGTTATTTGTACCTTCTAGGTTGTGAGCGGGACGCCATTCCAAGGGCGTCCTGCTCCAAAAAATCAATTTTTCCCAAAATGTATTATTTTTTTAATTCCTAATTAAAAATATATTATTTATTTAATAAAACCACCAAACCATACTTTATTTTTTGTGGTTTATTCATAACCACCCAACCACAACATTATATAAAATTATTTGTTGTTATTTTTAAATTAAAGTATAATTAATTATAATAAATAAATTAAACTAAAATCGATAAAAGTGTAAACTAATAAAAAAATAAGAAATATGAAAACATACAACTAAACAAATCAAGAACATAAATTACGACAATCTGAATGAGAAGAAAAAAACTGAATTTCTATAAAATAAAAGAGATAAAAAGATGAGAGAGAGAAAAAAAAAAACATTTTAGGGAAATAAATGAAAGGTTGAAAAATATTCTAGTGAAATAATTTATTGGGTTCATAAACTTTCGTATTTTGGATATTTTTCCATGAGGGAGCGATCTTGGAGATAATTTCGAATCGCACCGTTAATTTCAATTTTGTTATATTTCTTTTCATAAGAATTGTTGTTTATTTCCTATTAATTATGTGTTGTATTATTCCCTGTTGACTTCTATCCTTGGATCATTAATCAAACTCTGGCGTCATAAAAGTCGTACCACAAATTGATATGGCACGACTTAATTGTTATATCGGCTGGATCTAATAAAGACCCCACAGAGGATCCACTAAGCCTCTATTGGGTCATCACTAGCTTACGCTCTGACCCGAGTAGCATGGGACACGTGGAATCTCGTGTGAATTAGCAAGTACCACCTTGCAAGGCTAAATACTCCTGGGTGACCGATAGCAAAGTAGTACCATGAGGGAAGGGTGAAAAGAACCCCATATTGGGGAGTGAATTGAACATGAAACAGTAAGCAGTGGGAAGAGTGGGAAGAGGCAGGACTCTAATCGCATGCCTGTTGAAGAATGAGTCGGCGACTCATAAGCAGTGGCTTGGTTAAGGGAACCCACCAAGCGTCAACCAAGTCGTGTCACATTATTTTTTGACATGACCTTATGACGGCTCCTGAGGCGCGACAGAACTAAGCATTACTAGTTTACTTCTTGTTGGAATCAATAATTGTGTAACTTGTGTTAATAAGTACTCCCTCTATTCCGTTATATCTCCGCATCTTCAATGTCACCATCTCTACTGATAAAAGAGAGTGCAAACTTGCGGTCACTAATATGATTGGCAGATTCTTGCATCAAACGAGATGAGACGTCCTAATGTATGGTTGCATATGAAGATGGATAATTTTCAAATTTCATAGCATACTTGGGAAAAATTATACACTATAAAGTCCTCTAGAACTTTCCCCACACTTTGTTATTTAGTTTGAAAGTTTTAGTTGTCATATGTCAACCTTAACAGGAATGTAACCAAACACGGAAGAAAAAAAAAAGTGAACTTGCCTAGTATATCTTGGATGCCTGACCAAGAAAGAAAGAAAAAAGGTTAAATTTATAGACTTGCATGCATCAATCACCTGTCCTCAGCCACGATGTTTTAAGATTTAAACCATTGCCACAATGCCATTTTCTTTACCTTTTCAGGAAGCAGTTAATTTATTTTTTATCTAAAGCCAAAAAGTACTTTTGAACTAAGCTCATGTAATTCTCCCCCTTCTTGGACTCTCTTCTTGCTTAGAAGTTTATCCCAAAGCTCAGCTCAGAACAGCTAAGCCTCGCCCTTTTAGTTCCGGCCAGTGAACAAATAAGGCGGCTCACACTATAACCAAAAGCGAACAAGAAATCGCTTTATCTTCATTCGATCTCAAATTCGAGCAATGATCGAGGGACCGAAAGCTATATATTATTTAAGATATGCAGTTACCAAATCAGGAAAAGTGCAGTTACCTCCAACAACAATCACTATACAGCAAAATTCACGGGCAGTCCATGTTGAAGTCAATGTCCAAATATAAAACCCATAAACCTTTCTACGGGCGCTGTTGACCGTTGACCAGTCCAATACACAAATATTCAAAGCATTCTAGCTATTCTACTTTTTAAGCCAAGCGTTAACATTGCAGTAACTCAACCATTCTAGTACGCACCTGTAAGTTGTTTGTCTATCACTCGCTCGAAATTTGACCACTGAAACCAGCACAAGCGAGTTTTCGTTTTTCTGTCAACCACCAATAGCATAAAAAGATGTGAATCTCTATCGAGAGCGCTATTTTAGACCTTTACCATCTTCATAAGCCGTTACCGAATAAAATAGCAAAAAGACAACACCAACTGTATCATCTTGTGCTCAACCTTCCACAAGACCAAAGGCTATAACGAGAACTTATCAAACTTAGTGCAAATTATATAAACAAATCTTTTTATATTGAGAACAAACATATCCATCCCACTGGGCGCACTTAAACATTTTATTGGTGGCTCCATCTGAGTATTTACAAGATTATATGAGCAACAACTTAAAAAACTCGACGCATAATTTGGCCACTTGACTCCTGATGCTGCTGGCTGCATTGTTCGAACGACCAGTTTAGCATTTGGTCCATGAGCTTCTTATGATGCTGCAAATTGTGAAGATAAATAACTATATGGTCATATTGCACAAATTCCAGCATCTGATATGGATCTCATAAAAAACTCGACCGAGAAACGCTAACCTAATTCAATTTTCCGATAATGCAGTTCAAAACCTTCTTCTTTTCACTCTACCATCACCGAACCCATCATCATGCCAGACCCGTTCGACGGGCCTGTAATTGTCGTTTCCATCCTGCTGCTGCTGCTCCTCAACGTTTCTATTTCTCCTATTTTGAACCATAGTTTGATGCTTAATTCGCCCATCGAACTCCCTTTCTCTCATATTACCTCTTTCAACAAACTCCGTATCCCCGTCCGGGCAAAATCTATAAGGCCTAGACCCGTCGTTCATATGAAACCGGAAATTCTCGCCTTCCCCATTATAATTCGGCCGGAACGAACGACCGGGCCCGGGCCCGCGTCTATCAATGAACTTTCTCCTCTCGTCCATGCTCCGATCACCACGAAGCTCGTGGAACTTGTTTGATTGCATCGGCCCGTTATTCATGTACTCGTCACCACCATTTCCCATCTCTCGAGAATCCAACACGTCCGTTCGCCTACCACTTCTCGGAAAACCCCGAGCCGGTGAGGTTCTCCTATTCGAATTGCCGGACGACCTGGGGTGAACATGCTCCCGCCCGGGGTCCACATCCCTCAAATCATTATTAGGGTGCCTAGGAACGTAAGAAGGGGACGCACCACGCCTTCTAGGAACCATTTCATCACGAAAACACACGCGGTCGGGAGATCTCATCCTCCCTGTCCTGTAAAAGCCCGGAGATCGATGCTGAGGTAAATCTTGGAGCCCATTTGGAGAACGCCTCCGAGGAGACGACCACAGGCCAGGCGACCGTGTTCGCGACCGACCCGGTGATTTCGAACGGATTCGAGGATAACCCTTTCTCTGCATGTTAGAGAAATTCCTGTTCCCTCGCTCGATCGGCCCGTCGAGCTCGTCATACATAGCTTGCGGATGATTGTAAACTGGATCAATCATATCGTCCGATAAATACCGCATAAACTTGTCACCATGTCGAAGTCCCATCACGTCAGAACCGGACTCGCCGTTGCATCGATTTGGGCTCATATTATTATTATTTCTTGGAAACCTGCGGAACGTTTGGTTCCCCCTATTTGCGGGCCCGTCTCTATTATTATCACCAGGTGAAAGCCTCCTTAAGTTTGTACGCCGAAGTGGAGGAGAAAATTCATCATTCGCTGGCTTTCTTCTATTATTACCATCTTGTTGAATATCGTAGCCGTTGCAATCAATCTCGACGTCAGAAATGGACGAGGCGTGTTTACGCCTGACGGGACGATAATTGGATTGGCCATAAGAATTTTCAGACGCAAAGTCGTGATCAGAGTCCCATTCACCACGTAAGGAGCCAAACCGGCCCGACATTCTCCCCCTTCCGTGCATGAAATTTGGTCTTGAATTCCTCTGATCGTGGACTCTATCTTTTGCAAATTTGTTTGAACCACCCGCGTAATTTTCATCCCTGTAAAAATAGAATAACATTTTTCCAGACAAAAATATAAAATTAAAAAAAAGAAGAAGAAAAACAAGAGGAATAAATAACTACATCTACAATGTATATATATATATATATATATATATATATATATATATATATATTATATTCACCTATTTCCCCGCGGATGTATCTCTCCGTCAAGATCCGAGTATCTTTCTTTCCCACTTCGTGGTGTCAGCAGTCTGTTTGGAATCAATCTTGTTTTACAAGGACTCGTCACAACTGAGGCACGAGCTAGATTTATGATGCGGCTCTTATTGCTGGCGTCTTTAGCCGCATCATCATGATCATCCAAAGATGCTTCAACCTTTTCTTCTCCTGAGCAAATTTCATTAACAACCTTATTATGAGTAGCCGCATCTTCAAGCTCAACACCTATCATCCCACCATTGGCATTAGTTGGTATATCACTAGAGATTTCTTTCCCAGAAGCCTCTTCGATATTTTTTCTATCCGGAGTGACACTGACAAATCTCTTCTCATCAAACCCAACTTCTAACATTGTTTCCAACACTTTTGGCAAAACGTTATCTTCGTTAATACTACTGCTATCTTTATTCGAGTTGTTCTTTTCGTGATTTTCCTTTAGTGAATAATCTTTTTCGTCAAAATCAGATGCCATCAAGTCTTGATCGCCCAAAAGATCAGATCGCTGCAAATTCTGAGAATCGAGCCCGACAAATTCTAAATTCTTGGTATTCTTCACAACGTCGGTCGGTGTTATATTTATAGCTGAGGACTGTAGAGGCTCTCGAACCTCACCTTCCTCTAATTCTTCATCTTCCTTTCCACGTGCGTTTTCTCCTACACCTTTCCCCCGGGACCCGCAATCAGATTCAATGGACTCTTCTACATTCATTTCAGCTAGTATGTTAATCTTTTCGTCATCATCTGGAGCTTCAACGGTATGTTCATCAACACAAGCCAATTTGTGTTTTTCAGTATGTACAACGCTCGGATTCCCTGTATCGCATGGCCTTGATTGATTTTCATGCATTTCTTTATTACGCAAAGAAAGTTCAAGAAGACTCGACAGATCCCCACTCGTCGCTAACTCCAAACAAGACGGCAGCCTCGGATGAAACGAACCCTGAGGCGTCATCAACGGCACTGGCAGACAAGAAGAAGACGAAGAAGCATCTTCTGGTTTACAGTTGACTAATTTATCGGGAATAACGGACGAGTGCAATACAATTTCCAGGCCACGGTTATGTAATAACTCCGTTTTCACGGTACTTGGCTTCAGTAATCCCACGTTAGTGCTACTACTACTACCTATACTACAGTCACGTTTGCAATTCTCGTCAACGGGCTCCGATTTCACGAGCCTACTCACGTTCATAGGCGAAAGATGTACCTGCTGTTGCAAACCTACATTACGACTACTACTGATGGAGACTAAATTAAGCGGCATAGCGAGCCTAAGCCCGAGCGAATCGTCAATCTTGCACTGCAGGGCCGGTTGTACGGTCGCGTTAGGTGAATCGGGCCTGTACACATCCAAAATACGCTTCCCTTTATTCAAACTGAAACCAACGTTTTCAGCTGTAGTCAAACTAGATTTCTCGTCACGTAAATTATTGGTCTTGACAAATCCACCGATATCAGCAAAGCTGTTAGTCGAACCCTCCCCCCATACATCCATGGTTGTGTTCAAATCCCAATTCGACCGATTAACGTCGCCAACAGTAGTACAAACACTCTTCTCACTTAGAGCTAAATTCAACAAAGAAGGATCTGGATCTGATTTGTCGGACCCGCTTTCTTGATGTTCCAAAGCAGGAACAGGAACAAGTGGTTCTTTTGGTCCTAATGACATAGAAAGTTCAAGCCCACAAATTTCCTGCTTTACAATCGCAATTTGAGAACCCGTACAGATTTCTGAAACTTCGGGCCCTGGAGACTTTTCTTTCGATGAGACATCCGTTTTATTCCCCGAATCAGGAACAGTTTTTAAACTAACAGTGGGTGTTGCCTCCTGAGGCTTGGATGGTAAAACGTCCACATTAGCTTGAACCGGTTCTATGTTACTCGGAGTGGCTTCTTTGTCAACTATTTCTGAAGATGGATTTTTTGCCTCAATCGGAGACGGGCATTTTTCATCTGGGGTTTTTGGCTCTTGTTTGGTTTCTGATTCTTGGTCCTCGGAACAGGGGATTTTTCTTACTGGAGATGGAGGGCGAATTATGGGAAATCTCCGCTTCTTAATGGGAATAGCACTGGAAAAATTATTAGACGGCTGGGGTTGAACCTGCTGCGGCCCGGAAAAAGGCGCAGGCTGCAGATAAGAGCTCATTTAATCAACAAAATTCCAAATTTCAAATACTTTTTAAGCACTAAGAATAACCTAGAGTCAGATGAAAACCTCTGCATTTCCTGGAATAGGCATGAGTCAAAAAAAAAAAGCTACCCCTGCAAACAATAGCTAATAAATCAGAAAAAATCAACACAATAAGATACTGCCTGGAAAAAAAAGGATTAGCTACTTATTATATAATAATGAAGCTATTAACACTCGGAATTATAATACCAGAGAAAAAAAGAAGACGAAGAAGAACAAAGTAAAATCAACCAACAACTAATACGAAAAATAAACACCAAGAAAAAGTTTTTTGAAAAAAATAAATAAAATCAAAAGTCCGTGTAAAATCGGAGTCGACAAACCTTGAATTATTTTTTCTAACTTTTTTCCAATTGAAGAAATCAAAATACTTTTTTAAAAAAAGATAATATATATTTATTTTTAAAGAATCCCGAGAAAATACAACTACAATTTTCCCGGAAAATTAACACATCAAGAAGAAGAAAATAGATCGAGCTGCCAAACAAAGCTTTGATTACAGATATGAATAAAAAACACAAACTTCCACAAAATAATAATAAATGAATAAAAATCTTCCGATTCAGCGCCGCAAGAGGAGATTACCTAACAAAGTTTGAACAAAATCAGACAGGCAATAAACTGAGTACAGAGGATTTAAAAAGGGCGAATAAAAAAATCAAACAAGGGTTTGTGGTGTGAAAAGGGATAAATTGATAATGCGAAGGATAACTGGAGGAGAAAAAGAAGAAGAAGAGGACGAAGACTGAAGAAAGGTGGTTTCCAAGTGGTTACCATGGAAATAAATAAATAGTGATAGAAATTTGATGAGTGGGATTGATGTGTTAGGGTTTGTGTTTTCACAATTATTGCCCTTTTTTCTACTTATGGCCCCGTAGAGTAAAGGACCACCTAATTAGTTTGTCCAGTTTTATGATTTTCTACTCTCTAGTTTTCAATATAAAATTAACATTTAAATTAATACAAAAATATTTCATTATTCTATTTTCTTCTGATCCACCGACGAGTTCAATTACAATATTTAACTAAAATTTAATCCGCACTTCGTTGTAGAGCAAATTTATTTTTATTAATAATCACTTCTATTAACCACGTTATATCATTAATTCACTCTCAAAATCAAAAGTTTAAATGTTGGGTTTTAATTATTTGCATTATAGATAAATGAGTTTCGTTCTTAAAACAAAAAGTTATTGACGACGAGTTTTAATTATTTACGGAGAGAAAAAAAATTAAATTACAAAGAAAGAAAAAATACATTCATTAAATAATTTAATTATTATTTTTAATATGTTGATAATAAAAATATCATAATTTAAAATGTAATTTAATGGAAAAATAAATTTACACTAATTGATTAGATTTTTAAATTTTAATTTTTTTAGTTAAACAATAATCAATCATAATTTTTATCATAAATTAGTACAATATATAAAAATAGTATATTTGAACAACAAGATTATACTGGCAAATTTCATCTTTAAAATAATTTTTATATATAAGTTTATAAAAAAATAATTTTTATATAAATTTATTTAAAATAAAACCCAAAATTAAAAAAAAAAAGAAAAGAAAAAAGAAACAAAACAAATCAAAAGAAAAGAAAAGAAAAGAAAAGGAGGAAGAAAAAAAAAATTGGGGGTGACATATGTCACCCCCAAAGTCTTGCAGGTCTTCTATAGTAAGTAAGGAATAAATATATTATTAATTTCTTATTTTTAATATACTATTAAGTAATATTTCTTAAAATACAAATTCATCTCTTAATAAATTGAATGTTGATAATACAATATAAATTTTTGATATTTTATTAACAAATACACAAATCTCAACATAAATTTCTTGAATTATTAATTAATATTTATAAATTTGTATAATTAAAAAATAATATATATATTAATATATTAATTATATAAACTAGTACTAATTTATTGATATATATAAAATTGCTTGCAGGATTATATATATGGATGGATGGAGCAGCTTTTAGTTAAGAAAAGCTCCGCGGTACTATAAGGTATGTACCTTTTACGTGTAACCCTTGAGTACTAATTCAATATATGAACTTAGATATATGTAAATAAATAAATAAATAAATTGTTGATACAGAATCATGATACAGTAACTAAAAAGTGCTATAGAATTTTCCTTTAACTCGGAGCAATAATGTGATGCAGTTTATATCGGTTCAAGTATGCAGTCAACAATTCATTATTTAGCGCCTAAGCCTTGTTTTAAGAATCAATCATACACAGATCAATTGAATAGTTGGTCTCCGGTTAAAATTAAATATGGAAATTAGCTAATAGATGATAGCTAATTTTATTAGTTGATTTGACTAGTTGATTGTATTATTAGTTTGTATAAAAATGTTTGGTAAATATTTGAGAGTTGATAGTTGTTTGATCGGGTAAAATGACAAAAAATGAGCATTCACACAATTTATTGTTGAGTTATTAATAACATAAATTTATAATAATTGAATAATTAAAGTAACTTTTACATAAAAAAATTTATTATTTAAAATTTTTTATTTATAAAAATTTCTTAAGTCGTAAAATTTTAATATATTAAATTTAATTTGGATAATTATTACTATTATTTAATTGTAAATAATTTTTGCATGTAAATTAATAATTCTTTTTTTGGTGATTTCAAGATAAAATTGTCATATCCGTTTATTTTTAAAATCGCTATTCTCAAAAAGTTCCTATATGAAATTTTTTCAAAATTAACTTTTTGGACCCAAAAAGCTAATTGTAACCTCTGTTTACCAAATATATCAATTAGAAAATTTGACTGGTCAATTCTCTCAATTGAGTCAAATTCTCTAATTTTAGCTCGATCCGCTGTTTACCAAACGGCGCCTTAATAAAAAGTAAATCAATTTAACCGATATTAACTAGTTCAGCCGAAAACATAATTTTTAAAATAATAATCAAATCCACAAGTTTGCCTATATACATATGGGATCCTCATAGGACATCAACCAACTTATAAAAATAATAATAATAATAATAATAATAATAATAATAATAATTTGACAAAAAATTATAATTTCTTTTAAACGCAATAAAAATCTAATTAACTTTCACTAATGAACATTTGACTTTATTGAATGCGTTATATTGTCCACATGATTGATCTCGACTTTTTCTTTTTCCATTTATCATAAAGCAATTAATTTGTCTATATTTTATGACTTTGCTAGGTGGCGGGGTTGTCACGCCAGCTGACTGCATTTTGGAATCGCGTGCCGACACGTTCATCCGACCCGTAAGGCCCAACTAACTGACAAGTCCTTTTTTTTTAAGAATAATATTCTTTTCTCAAGCAAATAAGAGTGGAATATTTAATTTAAATAATCCATTTGATAAGTCGAATATGAGGAATTGAAACTTTATTGTTATGTATACTCTTGGGGCTCGTTTGTTTAATCGGAGAGGACAGGATAAAGAGGGATATCTCGCTGAAATCCGCGTTTATTTTCATGTATTAGAACATGTGATGTAATTTGCGGCCCGGTAATTATTCTAGGAGTGGGGGATAACTCTGTCCTGACTGCCCTTCCGATGAAAACTATCCCACCTAACTCATTAATTGAAATGACGAAGTTGCCCTAAAAAGTCTTGACCTTATCCATTTTGGCCTCAAATCAAGATTTTATTACGAGAGAACCAATATAAATAGGATTTGGGTCGTGGAGTGAACCCTATTTTCATCTGTGCAACTGAAAACCGGTGGAAGTGGAGGTGAGTATTCCTAATCACGGAAACAAACCAATTTCACTTCAATAATTCCAGTATGGGTGCGCTATTGCCGATGTGACGATCACCGTATGAGGCCATCCGATAAATTATGTATTTTTTTTTTTTTTTTTGTTAAGAGTGCAATACGAATTTAATATGTTTTTCAAAATCAGTGGGGATCCAGAAAATTTTAGAGTCGTCTTTTTGTTATTCGAAGTCTGGTTGCAGATGTACAATGTCATACCTAATTTTGAGACATTCGCCAATGTTCTTTGGTTTCCTACACTTGATTGAATTCATACATTGATAATTTCTGATTGTTTATTTCTTACTTGAATTATCACAGTAAGTTGATCAATGTTGCGGTACCTGGTAAAATCGACGAGCGGGCTATCAACACAAAAGGAGTACTCACTCCGTGGGAAAGAAATGAAAATCGTACCCTCCGTCTCAAATCTGCAAAGGCGATTGGATGCACAGTAGTCAGTGTTGGCACTCAGGGTCTTGTTAAAGCACTACTACAAAAAGGGGTTTTAACATCGATTTTAAGAAAACCGATATTAAATAGAACTTCAATCGGTTATTTAGAATAACCGATGTGAAATCTCTATTTAAAAAATGTTAAATCTACCTTCGTATTATCTATACTATATTTATATCTCTTCATATTTAAAGTTGATTTGCACAATTTGTGGGAGGACATGTGTCACATTGTCATTGGCTCAGTATTTTTTCTCTCCATGCTTTTTAGTTTATTTCTAGGCTAATTTATTTTATTAGGATGAATTTTTATTATTTTTATTATCTAACTCACGTGGCTTCCAGGAAGCTCTTCATTTAACATAATTATTGGGATGAATTTCAATTATTTTTCTACTGTCCATCTAGCGTTGTTCCAAAAAACTCTCCAGTTTCAGTAGCATTAGTACCATAAAAACGCAACTTACAATCTTTCGTTTTGCAAACAAAATAAAAATCGCTCAATCTTGAAATATGAAGAGTCCGACGTTCCCACGAAAGATTGTGTCTTCTTCTTCTATTTCTCTGTCTGTCTTTTTTTATTGTTTTTTAAATAAATTGCCATATTGTTTATTTCAGGTTGATGGGTTGAGTAATTTGTTGCAGGTGATTCTTCTCTACTTTTTCTTTTCGCCTTTTCTTGTTCCCTTTTAGATTTTCAATATTAGGACTTCTCCACTTTTGCGATTGAAGTGTATTCCAAAGTACTTTTAGTAGAGATTTATGAATTAAGAAATTAATATCAGTATGGTTCTTTTTTGTTTTATGATTATTCAAGTACGATTGATTTGTTGGCTGCTAGGTTTGGTTATTGATAATAATGATGCAATTGTCTTTTTTTTTTTTTTTACTTTGATTAGGATTTAGCATTAGATATCATATTTATTATTGATCCAAAATTTTTGTTATTGATTTTGGCTTATGAAAAATTGTTCTCATATTTAGGTTTTGAGATTTGTGTTTTGATATCAATTTATTGTTCATTCAAAGTTATGTATTTACTTATGTTATAGGCATGAAGATATATTTGTTAACGTGAATAAGAATTTTTTATTTTCTCAACTCTTTGATATTTTTCTTTTATAACTTCGTTGCAAAATTTTTGAAAGATTTGGGTAGCTCTGCAGACACATTTTTGTTGTCTTTAAGGACATACACATAGATGTTATCCCACAAAAACTTGTCATTTCCCATTGGACTAAGAACGCAACTCTAAATCCTATGTTTCACATCAATGATGCTATTATCGAGCAATCTGCAAAAATCGATGAAATAAAGTTGCTACTTAACAAATTGTGGTCTGATATACACTTATGTGTGGCATTGGCAGAGACGAGGACAGAACTCCTTGTTGAGTTTTCAATGGTTATCAATGAACAAAAGGAAAAAACTTACAGTTGAACAACAAGACGCTTCATCTACTGCAAGTAAAAAACAGAAAATTGAAACTTTTTGTGGAACTGCACCAGTTGCTATTCGTCCTCCTATTCAATCGAAAAATAAAGGGGGTGGGAAAAGAAGAAAAAATGGCCAAGAAAAGTCGATTGATGAGAAGCAGAAGAAGGAAAAACAAAGGGTGTGCAAGACTTGTGGTGAAAGGGCCGGGCATGATACGAGAACTTGTCCAAAGAGAAAACAACAGGTTGTACATAGTAATAGTCAATGGCAAAAAATGCACAATTAGATTTTCTGTTTTCCTTTTTTTTTCATCTCTAAAAGTTATACATACTTATTTGCACAAAAATTRTAACTTGCAGGTGATTTGAGGAATGAAGCAAAAAAGAAGAGCAGTTGGCAAAGTTGAAGACCCTTCATATTATTTTCTTATTTTTATTACTTTTAATTTTTCGAAGTACGTTGTGCACAACCAATCAATCAGTTTTGCACAATGGTGTAATAAATTATACACAGTGGTATTTAATGAATTCCTATTTAAGGTGATGGTCTTTTGGGCTTTTCGTACAAATTAATTGAACGATATAAGTTTTGTCTGAGATTCAGAAATAAGACCTTTTTGGCGTTTTCTAAGCTTTGATTTGGTAGATTTCTTTCTCTATTTGCTTGTTATCTTGTATTTAAATATGTTTACATATTTCTTTATCCTACATCGACAATGTTTAATCTGGGTCTAATGACAAATCCAACCCGATGGTCGAATTGTAATGATATCATTTACACAAATAATGCAATAACATATGCAAAACAAAAAGTGCAACCATCGAAGTTAAAAACTTGGAAACTTAAATATTTCTCTTTCCCTCACCAGGACCATTATTAAAAATTCTTAATATGCAAAACACAGCTTTTCTCAATCGTAAAAGTCTTCTTATACTTACGAACAAACAGAACAACAGAAATAGATATCAAACATAATAAACATTATGTTCCAATTTCTTCTACTTAGACAAGAGATTTTACACAACAAAGAGACATCAAAAAAAAAATTAAAATAAGCATTTCGTTCCAGTTTTTTCTACTTAAACAAGTATTCCTATAGAAGCCAAACAAAAAATAAAATTCATCGCCATACAGATCACTTCTTCAATTCAGCATTTCGTTCTAGTTTCTTTGCCTCGTAAATTGGGAGATACTGTTTCGCAATGTTCATGTTTACATCCTTCAAATCGTTTATCTCTGCACATGCCAAGGTGTGGTAATACTTCTTATGGATATAATTCATGTATTTTTTTTATCTCCGCTTCTAATCGCACATGCCCAGTTGGCCTTCAATCCAGTCCCCATGTATGTCTCCATGTGTCTCATGGTCAAAACACTCGAATCCGTGTTTTCTACCCCCATTGTGCATGGCATCTCGAGAAAGTGTGGTTCAAGTTTTGAAACCACATTGGCGTAGTGGGCCATGTTTTGTTCTCTTAGAAACTTTGAAAATGAATCCTTCTGCAAAATAATAAAAAGAATTTTATATCTGCACAAAAAAGACAAGGAAAATAATTTGAAAAAAATAATTACAAAGCTAAAGAATTATGTCTGCTCATTTTTTCACATTATTGTGCACAATAATGTGAGTTATTTTGTACATTAAAAATTGCTTCATAATAAAAAACCAAAAACACCCCTAAGACATTTTATTATATATTTTTATTATTAGGAAACAGAGACACAGAAACAACAAAATATAATTATGATGCACTTAGTAAATACTTTAAAAATTGGTCTTACCAAAGTATTAGCATATTCTTTATGTATTTTTGCATTCACATCATTTGGTGCAGTGCTTTCAAGTATATCAAACCGCTTTTCCTTGATTGAGAAACACATGACGTAAGAGTAATTTTCAGTGTGCACGAGGAAGAAAAACTGCAAAAAAAAAATTTTTAAAACTAAATTGAAAATTAGTA
This sequence comes from Phtheirospermum japonicum, assembly GCA_014905375.1. Taxonomy (NCBI): domain Eukaryota; kingdom Viridiplantae; phylum Streptophyta; class Magnoliopsida; order Lamiales; family Orobanchaceae; genus Phtheirospermum; species Phtheirospermum japonicum. The sequence goes on from BMAC01000155.1 coordinate 1,014,255, forward strand.
TAATGATGTTGAATAACGTACCAGTGATATATCTTTTGTTTCAAACGTTTTCATCCTTTTCAAGTCTGCATCCAAGGTCTGAGTAAACATCTGATATTTCTTTTCTTTGCTATCAGCACCAATAAAAAGTAGCTGCACATGTAAATTGCATAAAGAATATTATGTATAATAATAAAGAAAAAATATAAATATAATTTAAGTATTTCTAACCTTGTTACAAGGGCCAATGCTTGCAAAAAATCTACTTGGAGACTCTCAGCCTTTCAACTTTTCATTGTCATTTAAAAAAATAAACCATAAATCCAATACACGGCTATTCACTTGTTCACCTACCCTTAAACTTTGTAATACATCTCTTGAAACATAAAAATTATTCCTCTTGAAAACAACTTCACTCCTATATTACAAGAACACATGCGTTAAAAAATACGCAGAAAAAAGATAGATAATAACCATATATATACTAGTAAAAATGTCTTATAAACATTATTAAAGACACAGAAAAGTATATATAACTTACTGTTCAGCGTCAGCATTCTTCAAAACCCAGTTTGCAACCATTTTTTGATTTCCATCCAACTTCTTCAATATATTTGTTCCCCCTATCTTGAATGGTGATTTCAATTTGCTAGCAACTTCTCTCCTTTCTAACGGCTCATCTTCTGGTGTTAATCGCTTAGATAGTCTCATTGGAACAGGTTGTACACTTTGAACATGTTCTGCAGCTGAAGGGGCATTAGTGGCATTCTCAGGCTGGGTAATGTTCTCGGGCTGCTCATCAATGGTTGCACGTCCTGGTTGTACATCAACATGCACAGAAGGGGCTTTTTCAAATTGACAACCATCATTTGCTTGATTACCACAATCTCGGGGAAGTTCATTATCATCCTCGTCATCTTCAGAAATACCTAAGCTGTAATTAGGCATAGTAGTTGTGGTATTTCGAAACTCATCCCTCCTTGCAATTGCTTCTAAAATCTCATCAATAGCATTGATAGTCTCAGCGGTCCAGTCATCAAAAGTTCTTGAGTCATTGTGGCATCCCTCTTGCGCTTTGTTGGTACCCTCTTCTGGTTTGTCGATGCCAGATTGTGTTCCGTTAATGCCCCATGTTCTTCATTGATGCCTTGTTGTGTTTGGTTGACATTCTCTTAGCTTCGGTTGACACGCTCTTGCGTTTGTTAAACGCCAAGGAATGATTGTGCCGCATCTTGCATTTTCATGAAATTCTTATCTTCCAATAACACTTGAGGGGCTTTTGCACCATCTCTAGTATTTCAAGACCAGTAGATGCAAGCAACCTGGTCTTTGTAGCGAAACCCTCAACAAAAACTTGTTTCACAAATACTTGTATTTAAAAGTCTAATATAGACAACATTTAGACACAAATATACATTAGCCATAAAAAAAATGAATGTATTGCACATTAGTTCTACTACGTGCACATTAGTTCATATACTCGTGCACATTAGTTCATAAATGCATGCACAAATAGCCACTATATACAAAACTATTAAAAAAATGCATGCACATCAAATTGCACATTAGTTCATACACTCGTGCACATTAGTTCATAATTACATGCACAACTAGTCACTATATACAAAACTATTAAAAAAAATACTTGCACATAAAATTGCACATTAGTTCTTAATGAAGTGCACATTAGTTCATACATTCGTGCACATTAGTTCATAATTACATGCACAACTAGTCACTATATACAAAACTATTAAAAAAAATACTTGCACATAAAATTGCACATTAGTTCATACTCAAGTGAACATTAGTTCAAAAAAAAAGTGAACATTAGTTCTATTACATGCACATTAGTTCATATACTCGTGCACATTAGTTCATAACTGCATGCACAAATAGTCACTATATACAAAACTATTAAAAAAAATGCATGCACATTAGTTCTACTACGTGCACATTAGTTCATACACTCGTGCACATTAGTTCATAATTACATGCACAACTAACCACTATATACAAAACTATTAAAAAAATACTTGCACATAAAATTGCGCATTAGTTCATACTCAAGTGCACATTAGTTCATAATTAATGCACAAAATAACCACTATATTCAAAAATAGCCACATCAAATACCTGTACAGACTCCCTGTTTCCAGCCTCATTGTTTCCAGCATTCTTATTTCCAGTACTTCTATACCTCTGCTCCTCGTTCATTCTTTTTTCAGGAGCATCCATCGTTTCTGGATTTTCCAACACCTCGGATTCTATTTCTTCATCCACAAACCCCCTCCCAAATGCACCAGTTTTCTCCTCCGCAACTTCTCTATCTTTCAACAACATGTCGGTCCATCCTTTGTAAGTTGGAAAACTTCTTTTCACATTGCGTATAGATAACACAACTTTGTCCACATAAAACACCTACATATAAAAAAAATAATTAAAAACTTTTATTGCATACAAGGCAAATATATATAAAAACAACGCTTGTGTTAAGAACACTGACCGTCAATAACATTAGAGGTTCTGTGTACCACTTTCCCCGCTATCCTCCCAATATATCTTTGTCCTCACCAAGCACTCGATCATATACTCACACCAATTCATACCCTTAATCTTTGATAGATTGTCAAGAAGATGCAATACATTGGTGTGAACTTTCCCATTGCTCTAAGCTTCAAACAAGTAATTAACATGCAAAACAACAAAGTGTCTCTTGAACCACTCCCCACCGTCAACATATTCCTTCATTTTCACAGCGAGATTTGTTGGGGTTATCCCATAAGGACTTGGATCGAAAAAAACCTTGAATTCTTGATCAAGTTCTGACTGCTTCTTTTTCTTCTTATTAATGATTGAAATCTTCCCACGGGGAAAGCCAAAAACAGAGGACACGTCATCTTCTTTGATGTGCAACTTGACCCATCGTATAACTTCAGCTTGCGATCAAGGTGATTGGAATTTTTCACTAACCAGTACCCCATCTTTACTAGTATTGAAGTTATTGATAAATTCAAAAGAGGACCAAATCCAATATATGCAACATCTTTTCTTTGGCATTCATTTAATGATGACAAAGCTCTTATAAAAATCCCAGGCGATGACCTATTGTGAAAGACAAACTTGGGGCCATCGCTGCGGCTGGTAGCACAATCAGCACGTGCAGGTATAGGGCTCTCAAAATCATCATCATCTGCTGCTAAATAATACAATTACAGAATAAAGTTTAAAAAAAGGATTAAAAATATTGTTAAGACAAGAGTTATATATATAATTATCGAAAATCAATATACATTAATCATAAAGAAGATTAAAAAAAAGTATAATATAGACTGCAGAGATATAATAATAAAAATACCTTGTTCTATAGCTTTCACCTTAGTACACCTTGTTTTTTTTGCTTTTCATTTCGGTTCAACGACATCAATCTTCCTCGTCTTCGTGATTACACCTATGCATATAAAAAATATATTACAAAAAATAAGTACAAAAGATATCAAAAAGGACCATAAAATGAGAATACACCTGTGCATATGCTATACATTTCTTTGCATATTAGTAGAAATATTTTTGCACATTACTGTTCATTTCTTTGCACAACTACAATATACACCCTAAAAGCTTGAACTCATTTCAATGCAATGGATTTTGCACATTAGTGCAGCTCGATTTGCACATTACAATACATTTATTTACACTTTATATCGTGTGCATATCAACATTCCTTATAAAAATCAATGGTGAAAAAAATCCAATATCATCAAAAAAAAAAAAGAAAAAGAAAAACCCAGATGCCTAAATTTATTACCTTGCTTGTTTGTTTTTGAACTTTTGTTACTTTCGTTGAAGCCTCGGGAACCAATTTAGTATTCTTTCCTGCAAAAGGCACGTAAAAGGAACTCAATATCGGTGTTTTACCCTTCACGCCAATATCTTCCTTATTCTTCATTTGCAATTCAACCTGCTTTTGAATCCTAAGGACTTGACTCCAGAGGAGCAGAAATATCAGGAGTAGGATTCTCCTTCGCGGCAACATCTGCCTTCTTCTTCATTTGTAATTCTACCTCTTGCATTGAATCTTGAGAACTCAAACCCTGAGGATCAGAAGGCATAGAAACTACAGTTTTGTCCTTCGTGGCAATATCCACCTTCTTCTTACCCTTCCCTACAAATGCACAAATTTGGATTTCATGAGAAAAATCACATGAAGAAACATGATCCAACACCCACATGCCACATTAATTCGAGATATTGCATGTACACAGAATACAAAAAACTGATATTCATCCCAAAATGCCTTTAAACTAGTTAAAGTAATTGAGCTATCACCTCAAGAAATAGAGCATTTAAGATGAAAGACACATGGACCAGAAAATTAACTCAAACCGACCACAGAATTTACAGTTAATGATAACATGTTGATGATTAAAGAAAGCATTTCAGTATATTTATGCATAAAACAACCAAATGAATTATTATGTACAATGTGATCCTTATATAAATGAGATGATCGCTTTCTGCTACATTACTTACAAATATTGTATCTAACTATATCTAACTAACTAACAAAACCACAAAATGTAGGTTTCTCTTGAAAATAAAAGTGTTAAAAAAAAGAGAAAATATACCAGCATTCTTATTTGGCAAATCTTAAGGATCAGAAGGCATAGAAACTATAGCTTTGTCCTTCGTGGCAATACCTGCCTTCTTTTTACCCTTCTCTACAAATTCGAATTCACACATGGGGAAATTAAAAACTTCGCCATTATAATTGTATCTAATGCATTGTGCAATTCACACAAACTCTACCCAGAAAAATTTAAGCAGATGTAAGGAATATCTATAATATAACGTCTACTGTTTTAATGCTAAATAAGTATCAACTGAACCATATATACAATACTAAGATCACACATCAAACTAAAAAGGCAAAATAAAAGAACAGAAAAGGCTCCTCTATAATGATTTGCATGTTTTCATACATACAAAATGCCTGCATAATTCCTATTTTAAAACTGTACCCGCTAGTATTACAACATCTTTCACATATATAAAACAAAATATCCCACCATATTTAATTAAAAATAAGCATCGTCACCAACGGCACCAAGTTCACATCTTCTATCCCATTGTTTAACCAACGACACTATGCTGAACTCAAACACTAACACTCATTGGCCATACTAAATAAGTTATCCCTAGTTTTATATACAAACTACTATTATGTTCGCTGACATTACCCCTATTAATTTCATTTTTTACTCTTAAATAAATTTGCCGATTGACAAAATCCATAAGGTTAGCTCATTCACTAATCAATAATACAATGCATTAAACTATATCGGCAATAACAACGGAGGCATACAGCCACATCCACATCCCATTTTTGAGTAGCTTCCAAAAACCCATATGGCATATTAATTCCAAATACGAAAAAATTAAATTCACAAAAAAGAAGAAAAAAACGTACCAGCATTCTTGTTGGGTGAAATTTTCTTTTTCGGTTGAGGTTTATGCGGAGTTTGTCCCATCGATTGTATACACTAGGGTTTTAGGATTTGAAAACGGAGAGGAGAAGGTAGATTGCGAGGGTTTTGGGGTTTTCGAGAATGGAGACGAAAACGGGGTTTTCGAGAATGGAGACAAAAACAGGGAGGAGATGGTAGATTGTGAGTGGGTGATTGCTTCTGTGAGATGAAAATGGAGACGAAAATGGCGAGAAGAAGTGAATGGATGAGGGAGATCGATGGTGTAATCGGGATTGAGTGTTTTTCTCTCAAGAGGCATGAGAAGGGTACAGTACGTTTAATTAAAAATGCCTTTAATTACTGAAATGCCACCGAGTATTTTTAATCACAACCATTAAATAATGGTCAGGATTTATTCTCATTTCTCACCTAATGATCCATTCTCACATGATCATATACCTATATATATATATATATATATAGGGGTGGGTTCAAATGGAACCATGTCATTATATGCGAACCTGCGAAATAATGCTTTTATTATATACCAACAGTGTGCTCTTATTATACAATCACAGTGCTTTATTAATATTTTCAGTTATATAAACCAGTAGTGATTTTATTATACAATCCTAATGCTTTTAATTAAATAAAGAAATACACAAAAAAATCTGATCCATCCATTTAATTATATCTAAAGCCCATAATTGACCCTAGTTTCACATATAGGAACATGGTTCTCATTTGAACCTAATTATATATATATATATAATTTATGGAGAAATAATTGGCTTATAACTTAGGAAAAATTATTATTCAATACACTGCTAAGAGATTATCCGTCTTAAACTGTGTCGAATTATTTATTTCTCTAAATAATCAAAATTATAAAAACTCCAAATTCCAAGCTAAAATACGCATCAATCTTTCATATGCCATGCATGGCTTTATTCGGTCTCGATATGTTCAAACAAATATATATGTAAAAGGTGCTGTTGAGTTTTGATTATGCCATGAAAATAGCAGTTCAAAAAATCTCAGGTCAACTGAAATATAACTTAACCCGATTGGTTCAGATAGGGTTGGCCCAATATTCTATATGTGTGTGTGTTGTGTGTGTGCGTCGATGTGTGCATTTGTATTTGTGTTTCTTTCGTGAGTGCATGCATATCATGTTTGTGTGCGGCTATATTTTATGCGTGGGGTGAAGATGATAAAATGTAGAATTCGTCCATTACTTTTTTGGACTTGACAAAAATGATACACTAAATACAAGAGTGGTAAATTTAGTCTACCAACTAAAATTTTGACTCAAATTTAGTCCAAATTTCACCAAAAATTGAAATTATTGCCAGAAAATTGCACGTGACCCCAAAATTTGGACTAAATATGCAAAAAAAATATAATTGATGGAATAAATATGCCACCCTTTGAATTTCGACCGTCGGTGTTTTTGTCAAAATCCCCAAAATTGAACTAATTATGCGGTAAAATTTTAATTAGTGGACTAAATTTGCTTCCCTTGTATTTAATGGACTATTTTTACAAGGTCAAAAAAAATTAATGAATGAATTCTACATTTTAGCCAGGAGAGGGGTGATGTTAGAGCATGTACAATACTAAAAATGGATGGTTGAGATCAAGTGATATCATAAGTAGAAATAATGAGTGATGTGTGATCTAAGCAGGTTCAATCGTAAGTTGGATGGTTGAGGCTAATTAGCGTAAATTATTATTTTATTCTATTATTTCCATTTTAATTAAAAATGATAATTAAGTTACTGGAAGATATTACAAATTAATAAAAACCGTAAAAAAAAATACTATTTTATTTTTATTTTTTTTTAAATCTTTTTTGTTTGAATTCAAAATTACAAAAATAAAAATAAAAATAAGAAATAGATGAACAATTGAGAACATTGCAATTTATTTAATAATCAAAACATTACAAATACTTTAGATGATTAAAAACATTACAAATACTTAATAAATAATCAAAAACATGACCAACTTAATAAATATTAAAAACATTACATTAAATTTAAAAATTATAATATCTTTTGGCAATGATTTCTTGTTGTAACTCCATGCATCATTGCGGAGGCGCGGATGCAATTTCAGATCATCGAGATCAATCATCAAGATCCGATCTTCCTTCCTTCTTGGTCGCCTGACCTTCTTTATCTCTCGGTGGACTTTTTTACTTGGCGCTTCAATCGCGAGAATCTAGCTGTCTCTTGGCCTCCGTTTTCAACTTTTCGAGATGTTTGGCCGATAATCTCACCTTTCTTTATACTCAAACATTCTCTCAATGTCGGACTTATTCAACTTTTTAAAGATTTTTGAGGCTTCATCATTTTTGTCCCCTTTCAATCCTTGCGTGTACATCTTTTGGCCCATCGGTCTCTCGATTCTCAGCATTTCTTGCATCCAATCCGCATTATCCGCCGAGGAGTCCCAATGGGTGACTCACTAGGCGTTAAGAATGAAAACGGTGAGGATTCACCCTCAATATTTTTAAGTTTCTTCGTCGCGCATTCCCTATCTCTCCCAACCCTTTTGAATTTCTTTTCGTACCATTTGGTCTCTCAACACTTTTCAAGCCTTATTGGTACAATTGTTTTGCAAGGTCAAGCCACAGTTTTTTTAAGATAAAGCAATGAGATGACTAAATTCTAAAATGCACGGTAAATTAAATTTGTGCAAAATTGAATTTATTATGAGATGTCACATATAACTCGTGTTAGTAAAATACCTTCATTTCATCGGTGATTCCATTTTGAAAAATACAAGTCTCTTGAATCTTGAATTGAAACTTGAAGACCGTTCTTCTATCGCTATAAAATGGTTTCACATATTATCTACATTTCGTTGCGGTCAAGTTAGATCCACCTCATGCTCACATTGGACTCTAACCATTTTTCAAAAGTTAAAAGAATTCTGATCATTTCCTAGTGCCGCGTTGGTAGAGCATTCACACACGTCTTAGCAAGTTGTTCGTTCTCATCCTCTGACCAACATGGTTTTCTCAAACTCGTTTACTCCGTTTGTTTGGATCGAGGAGGAGTAGGAGGAGAAATTTGATTTTGTGACTAAAAAAACAAATTAGGATTGAGATGGAAAAATGGATCTTGAGATTGAGATGAAGAAGATGGACCTTGGGGATGAGATGAAAAAAAATAGACATTGGGGATGAGACGTAGAAAATGGATTTGTGGGCAACAAATAATGAAGCATTTGTTCATTACTTGAATGAACTTGTGAGGGGCCTTATGAAGATTGTGATGAGGGGGAATTTTGTTCTTCATCATTATTAAAAATTGATTCGTGTGATATTTTTAAGTAAAATAAAAGATATTTGTAAATGATGTGTTGTGGAAGGAAATGAAAAATAGTGTGTAAAATGAAGTGAGGATGATGCTCTTTATAGAAGCTTGAGAAATTTTGAAAAAACTAGCCATTAGAGTTTTGTTTCGAATTCTTTATATATATTTTTTTAGAGTTTTAGAATTATTACTATTATTCTAATTACAAAACTACAAAATATATGTTTCTATTTTTCTTATTTTTTTCCATTTTTTATTTTATTTGAATAATTTACATATTATTTTATTTTATTTTTATTTTCTTCGAATTATTTAAATGTTAATAGTTCAATTTATTAACAAGATTTTCAAATAATTAAAATTTATGTTTTTAAATTTATTTTCTGATATACTTTTTGATATTTTTTGAATTTTTTCGAGTTCTAAGAAAATCAAACAAATATTTAAAGTTGAGATTATATGTGGACCATTGGATCTCCAACGAATATTTAATTCTAATCATACAATATATTTTTCATTATTTTAATATTTTTTTGAGTTTTTCGAATTAAAAAAAACTAAAGTTAAGACTGTGATTAATATGGACCGTTGGATCTCCAATAATCATTTAATTCCGGCCATCAAATTTCGAAAAGAAAATTTTGAAAATTATCGTGGGCAAGCACTGTACATGCCCTCTAGAAATGAGGTGAGTTCATTTTTTTTCTTTAAAAAAACGAAAAGTATATTAACACATTTACATGAAAAAAAATAATTAAGGAAAAAAATAGACAATCCGTTTAGCAATCCTGCGTGTAAGAATCTATGTTTTAAAAATCGCCCCAGTCGCCCGCCTAGGCACCATATAGGCACTACGCGCCACCAACTCGCCTACGATTTTCGAAAATCGGCCAAAGATATCGTCGAGCGCCCCAGGCGCTGGCTAGGCGCCCTCGGCGCCGAAGTCAGCTCCAGGCTATTTTTTTTTTAATTTTTCTAGCCTAAAACAACGTCATTTTTTATCCTATTTTTTGATTATTTTGGTTTTGTAATGTATGCTATGATATTGTTATTTGACTAATGAATTTATGGATTTATGTTGTTTGGAACTTTGAATTGAACAATAGTTTTAAACTTGTGAATTGTAACTTGTGATAATTACTTTTAGTTTTGAATTGTCATAGATTTTATTGTGTAGTAGGTATTATGTTGAACTATTAAATGGTTGGATGTAATGTTGTAAATCAGGGATTTATTCTCAAATTCTAGGCCCCGCGCTAGGCACTGGCCTGCCGCCTAACGATTTTTAGAACACTGGTAAGAATAGCCCACACATTGTTTAATTGCTTTGTGTGTGTGTGTGTGTATGTGTTTATCAAA
>BMAC01000155.1:1027284-1048423 GCA_014905375.1 Phtheirospermum japonicum
ATTTACCCGGGCAGGAGCACTTTGCACCATTATCAGAAAGCGTCTGAAAAAAATATATAAAGTTCAAAGAACAAGCCAATACACAAAAGGATCCTCAAATCAGCAAGACTTGAATCTTTCAAAACCTTCAACGTCATAATCACCTTTCCCGAACTATCCTTCGAATTCTATTTACCCGAGCAGGAGCACTTTGCACCATTATCAGAAAGCGTCTGGAAAAAATATATAAAGTTCAAAGAACAAGCCAATACACAAAAGGATGCTAAAACAATCAAGCCAAATTACGATCTCAAGCAAGAAAAATAAAAATTTAATAATTACTACCATTTTCAATATCTATGTTTGCAAATAGTCCAGCTGACGAGCTGCTGTGATGAACGAGGCTAGAATTAGCAACACCATTAACGCGCTCCATCTTCAACTGAATCGGGTTAAACGAGCCCAAACCCGAGAATCCGTGTTTTCTACCCCCGTTGTACATGGCATCTCGAGAAAGTGTGGTTCAAGTTTTGAAACCACATTGGCGTAGTGGGCCATGCTTTGTCCTCTTAGAAACCTCGAGAACGTATCCTTCTACAAAAAATAAATAAAAAAGAATTTTATGTGGACAAAAACAACAAGAAAAATAATTTGAAAAAAATGATTACAATTCTAAAGAATTATGTCCGCACATTATTGTACACATTTATGTTTCAATCTGTGCACATTTATGTTTCAGTTCAGTGTGTGCACATCAAAAGAACCTGAATCGCACGGAAAGGAAAAAATTCTTGTAGCAACAAAGAAACTGTGAAAATTACCTTCCGGATCACATAAATAAAAACTCTGCTAGCTTTGTTTTCGTTCTTTATTTAGACAGGATATTGATTAATTTTAATTTTGGTAGCATTAGAGAGCTTTAGATGTACTATGATCAAAGTTTATATAAGATATTTTCGTTCTAATATAAGCACACAAAATATTGCAGCAATAAATGCAAGAGATACATAAAATTCCGGTCACTCTCACAAGGAGAAAGATATCTCTCAAGGATCAAAAAAACGCAGTCACTCTTACAAGGAGAAGATATATCACAAGGATCATTTCCGGTATTATATCAGTCCTGACCCATAGGTATTTCTATATAACACGTCAGTTCTCATCATTTATGATTCTTTATAAACTATTTCAATCTGAACCAACATCATTTACAAATACCTAAATTAATGTAAACAAATTCTATCAAATTCWTACCAAATAAAACAAATCGGAAGAAATATGGAGTGCCTTCCAATTTTATACATTAGAACCAAATACACGAACATAAACAGGAAAAACTACATATATATATATATATATATATATATATATATATATATATATATATATATATATATATATATATATATATATATATATAAATTGTAGGAGGAGCAAAGGAGATTTACCGGCATAGTTGAGGGTGTAGGATAAGCCGTTGCAGCCCCGAGCATTAACACCGAGCTTGAGGAAAGAGCGTTGGCGCTGCTGAAGGAGTTCGCGTATTCTAGAAGCGGCGGCTTCCGTTAAGGATTGCACTTGCTTTTGCATAGTGATTTTCGATCTTCTTCGATTGAGATTTCTGCAGTTTGTCCCATCGATTGTACATACTAGGGTTTCGGGATTTTGAAAAAATGGAGAAGAGTTGGTCGATGGTGAGGGAGATGGTGAGGGTTTCGTGGTTTCAGAGAAATAAAACACGAAAATAAGAAATTGCTGAGATGAGAAATGGAAAAACTCGAAGACGCAGAGGATTAGAGCGTTTTGTGCAAAAAAAATGAGAAAGGGATCTGTGCTTCATCGCGATTCTGTTGGTTAAATGAGAGAATGAATGTAATTACGAAACTGCCACCGGGATGTCCAAAATTACCAAACTGCCATCGGGTAAATGATTGACCAGGATGCATTCTCATTTCTCACCCCACATATCCATTCTCACGTGATCCTATACCTATATATATCTGGGGAGGGGGGGGGGGGTGTATATGCTTATATTATTAGTTTATTATTATTTTCTTTTTATTATTGTTGATTGCGATTATTCGGACCCACATCTATGGCCAAACCCACTAAACCCAACTCATCAATCAAAGGCACGAGAGGCTCAAGTACAAGATTATAGAGTCCTTCATCATCATTTATTAGTACTTCAATTTATAGTACACATTCTCATTCCGAAAACACAAACCCCTCTTGGTTGTTTTAGTTCGAATACAACTTTAAAAATTTACAAAATTTGATGAGCTGTGATTAACTGATTATTGTGAAAGTAGAATTGTATCTCAGTTGTTACTGAAATGAATGAATTATTGGGCTGTATTAGACTTGGCTTTTAATTTTGCATTCATTTATTGCTTCTTGGGTTCTGGGTTGTGTTGTCACATCTCACAACACGTACTCGCACACTTGTACAATTTGTCGTTAACATGTGCCGACATAATTATTAAAGTGATAAAAATGATTATTAATATTTCGATTAAGAAAATTTGATGAGCTGTCACATAAATTTTAATTTATCATAAAAAAAATTATTTTGAAAATATTAAGTAAAATTACGTGTGAAAATAAAAAATTATTAATATCTTAAATATATTAACTGAATTATATCTGTGGTACAAACGAAAAATTAGGGAAATGAATTTGTAGAGTTTTCCTATATTTATATACTAGTTTGATACTCGTGTATTACACGGGGTTTATCAAAAGATAAATATAAGAAATATTTACAATAATTACAATTTTTTTTATGTAAAATGAGAAATTCAAATGATGTATTCTCAACCCTTACCTTGTACATGTCTAATTTATTTATTAATTATAATAATTATTAAAATGTTATTTTCATACTTAGATTCAATTCGTTAATAATTTTATTTACATACTTATAAGAATTCAAAAGAAATCACATTCTAAACTCGTGCCTAATCTCTACTTATTAATTATTATTACGTTATTTTGTATTTTAATGTTTGGATTAAATTCGTTAATAATATTACTTACATACTTTGAAAATCTAAACGGATGTCATACTCTCAACTCGTGTCGCATTGTACCAATGTCTAATCAATGTTTAATAATAATAATTATTATTATTATCATATAATTTTATATTTTTATGTTAGATTGAATTTATTACCAATATTTAGTTACATACTTAGATTATTTCAAATAAATCTTAATTTATCTATATAGAATATTTAAAATTATGAAATTAAAATTATATTAATGTTTATTATAAACACTACTTATTTAATAATTTCATAATAATTTTTTTAACTAAAATTATATCTTATGTATTTATCTTTTAATTAAAATAACCAACTTAGATCTTTTACTCATTTTATATGACTTATTTGTATTTTTATATTAGGAGAATAAAAGAAAAATATTGAAATAGTAAAAAACTAATAAAAGAAAAATATTAAATTGGGCAAAATATAATATTGAAAAAAATTAAATTAGGTGAGATACAATAAAAGAAAATTAATAAATTAAGTAGATATTAGGCTCGTATGAAACCTAAGCAACCGAAACACCAGAACTTTTTATTTGCCGAACGAAGCATGCGAAACAGACACACGCATATTATACAGAATTTGAAAGAGTAATATTTATTAAAAATACCAAAAGAATAATATTGAAACGGTAATTACAAATCGTAACATTCTTTGTTTTGTTTTCATAATAAATAATTCTTACACACAAATCAGAACATTACTTGTTCTAATTACAGTAAGACTGGTTTTCAGAATTAAGAATTTTGCAAATTTTTTACCGTGAGTCACGAAATTAGTTGTGATATATCAAGAACATTATTTTTTCTAATCACAGTAAGACTGATTTTAAGAATAGAGAATTTTCAAGTTTTTTTTTACATTAAGTCACGAAATTAGTTGTAAAGCATATCAAAATACCTTAAACATGACGGGGAAACCCGTAAAAAATTGAGTTTGAAAAAATATAAAATATACAATACCAACGTGTTACATGTGAATATATGATATAAAAATTAAAATTTATAAAACGCTGATAATTTTATTGAAAAAATATCGTGCATCTAACTTATTTTAATTTCTTTTTTTTTCCTGCTTAAGATACTAATTTGTTCGTGCAAGTATATAATATATGTATCAATGCATTATATTTGAATTAGATAAAGAGATTTAGAATATACTTAATATTTATTATCTAAGTATAATAATTTATTATTAGTATTAGTATTATGTTATCTTTTTTGTTTCACTTTGTTTTTGTTTTTTATTTGGTGTAACAATAGTTTTTCATATATATTTTTCATATTATTTTTAATTTATTATATTAGGATTAGATAAAAAAAATAAGTGTATACTTTTATATTTATTTCCCTTTTGTAATAACTTTATATAACTCATATTTTTCTTAAATAAGTGTTTAGAATTATAATAAAATTATTTCAACTTTTATTGTAAATAAAAATTAATTCAACTTATATAGATTTTTTCTAATTAGATATATATTTTTTATATTAGAAGTATAAAAGTAAGATATTGAATTGGACAAAATATGTTAAAGAATATATTACAGTAGGTATGATGTAATAAAAGATAAATATTGATTTAGCCAAAATATAATGTTAGAAAAGTATTAAAGTAGGTAAATATATAAAAAGAAAAAAAGCTATCGAAGTTTCGAAGTAGGGGGATTTTGCATTAATATATAGGGTAGATATGTATAAAACTTATCAAATAATAACTACAATTTTTAATTAAATATTGTATATATAGATGAACTAGTTTAATACCCGTGTATTACACGGGTTTATCAAAATATAAATATAAAAAATATTTACGATAATTATAAATTTGTATGTAAAATGAGAAATTCAAATGATTTATTCTCAACTCTTGCCTCGTACATGTCTAATTTATTTATTAATTATTATAATTATTAAAATTTTGTTTTCATTCTTAGATTCAATTCGTTAATAATTTATTTACATACTTATAAAAATTCAAAAAAAGTCACATTCTAAACCCGTGCCTAATTTCTACTTATTAATTATTATTACATTATTTTGTATTTTAATATTTAGATTAATTTCGTTAATAATATTACTTACATACTTTGAAAACATAAACGGGTGTCATACTCTCAACTCGTGTCGCATTGTATCGATGTCTAATCAATATTTAATAATAACCGGGAAACCCGCATAAAACTGAGTTTGAAAAAATATAAAATATACAACACCCGTGTGTTACATGTGAATATGTGATATAAAATATTAAGTTTATAAGACACTGATAATTCTATTGAAAAAATATCATGCATCTAACTTGTAGTATATGTAATATTATTTTAATTTCTTTTTTTTTCTGCGTAAGATACTAATTTGTTCGTGCAAATATATAATATATATGTATCAATGCATTATATTTGAATTAGATAAAAAGATATAGAATATAAATGTAAAATCTACAACATCCGCGTGTTACATGTGAATATGTGATATAAATTATTAAATTTATAAGATACTGATAATTCTATTAAAAAAATATCGTGCATCTAACTTGTAGTATATGTAGTATTATTTCAATTTATTTTTTTTTTTGCGTAAGATACTAATTTGTTCGTGCAGATATATAATATATATGTATCAATGCATTCTATTTGAATTAGATAAAAAGATTTAGAATATATTTAATATTTATTTTTCTGGGCATAATAATTTATTATTAGTATTAGTATTAATTAGTATTACGTTATCTTTTTTGTTTCACTTTGTTTTTATTTTTTATTTGGTGTAACAATAGTTTTTCAAATATATTTTTAATTTATTATATTGGGATTAGATAAAAAAAACTTTAAGTTTATATTTTAATATTTATTTCATTTTTGTAATAACTTTATATAACTCATATTTTTCTTATATCAATATTTAGAATTATAATAAAATTATTTCAAATTTTATTGTAAACAAAAATTAATTCAACTTATATATTATTTTTTCTAATTAGATATAAATTTTTTATATTTTTATATTAGAAGAATATAAGTAAGATATTGAATTGGATAAAATATATTAAAGAAAGTGTTATAGTAGGTAAGATGTAATAAAAGAAAAATATTGAATTAGGCAAAATATAATATTAGGAAAGTATTAAAGTAGGTAAATATATAAAAGAAAAAATACTAATTTAGGTTAATATTAGGCTCGGATGACACCGAAGCAACAATTTTTTTTCCAAACCTAACGAACATGAGAAGCAAACACATAAGATAGGAATATTTTGCATTAATATATAGGGGAGATATTGTGAGGTTGAGATTAATATATATGGACGCAATTCATTTAGATTTTGGAAAATATACCAGCCAAAAAAATTTGGCTTGTTAGACTTTGATTGGATAAATATAGTAGAATAGATTTTCTCATCCAAGTAATATGAGGCTCAACCAATAAAACAAATGTCATACTTCTAATTATTGCCTCTCACCACCTTAGCTACATCTCTGTGACCCAATAAGTATCTACTTCAGTTAATCATTTAATCGGTGCTATCAGAAACAATCCACTTCCACACTCAATATCTTATCAAACTCAATCGATTCCCACACGCAAATTCTTCGCCAACATCCATACAACTCAATTAACTCACCAACCAACTCCTTAAAGAAGAATAACTCTCGTTATATAATAAAATAAACAACAAAAAATTTAGTGTTTAAGATATATTGAAAGTAACATATACATTAAGAAGAGATGGTATTAATTCTTTAAGATGAGAGCAACAATAACTCTTGCAGTTGTTCATAAGGTAAGTAGAGTAGTTAATCTACGCATTATTGATACTTCCAGTGACAAATTCAGATCTTGACCCATAAAACCACCAAATTTTCTTATTCATCCCATACGATTGAGGAACTCTAGGAAGGAGCAAAAAAAAAAAAGAAAAAATCCTTAAGCTATCTTCAAAGCTAATTTGAGATGGGTGCAAAATAAAATATTTTCTTCTTTTACAAAAAATAAAAATAAAAATGATGCATGCTCTAATTTTGTATTTGAAATTTTGTGTTGCATGTGAAAAATATTGATCTCTCTCTCTCTCTCTCTCTCTCTCTCACACACACACACATATATATATATATATATATATATATATGTATGTATATATATATATCATATTAGGAGTGATAATTACTAAATTATGCATTAATTGTTGTTGTGTATTATTTTTAAATGATCATAAAATTTATTCATATATTACTCATGTCATATAAAAATATTGATTGATGTATATTTATTAAGATTTGGGATATGAGTAGAAAATGCAAGAATAAATGGATCAAAAAATATATTTGGTAATTAAATAATAATTAGAGAATTTGATTGCAAAAATATTAAAAAAAAATGGACGATGACAAGAGAATTTGAAAACTATTAATTTCTTAAACCGATCTCACACTTTTGAGTGAATAATGATGAATTTTGGACATTTAGGGCCAAAGTCGCAAACTTTAGAAATTTTAGGGGCCATTTTACATATCCTAAAACTCATTGGACCAAAACTGAAAATTTCATTTTAGAGACTGTTTTAAACTCTTATGGAACTACTGGGCTTATGTTTAAAATCTCTTAAATATTCGAGTTCAAAATCGAGAGTTATCGCTTATAGGGTAAAAATACAATTTTGATAGATATGAGAGTCAGAATACAAATTCTCGAAAACCTGTTAATATCTTCTTAATATATAAAAATTCTCAACTATATAAGCCTAGTATAGACTTATGTTTAGCCTCAATAATTTTTCCAAATTGTGAAAACATCAAGTTTTAAGTTGTTTGATAAAACAAATTTATAAAAACTGTGGGGTCAAACTATAAATTTGAAAAAAATTAAATTAGAAAACTCATGACTGTGCATTCTTTCTTTTATTTAAATTTTTTTAAAGTTATTTTTATATCAATGGGACCTTTGATTCCCGAGTTACGAATTTTTAAAGGAACTAGTCGACTTTTGTCGTCTATCTAAAACAAAGGAAGCTAATTGCAAATAATTATTAAAATGATCCCACACCCTAAAAATAATTATTATCTATTGCCATTTTTAATGTTTTGAAGTTGGTATCATTTTAATCCGATCCATATTCAATGATATATTAGTTTTCAAAAAATGAATATTTTAAAAATAAGTGACTATTAGTTAAATAAATAAGTCAAAATGTAATTAGCTTAACACTTTACAAAACCCCATATATGACTTTTGAATCATAATTTATTTTAAAATTCATTGAAATTATTTTAATAAAGATTGTTTAATAAAATTTAAAAACACAAAAATGCTCCATTTTTGTAAGACTTATTATTTTAATTCTAAACTTGTAATATCCAATTCCATGTTGCTTGTCCATGTCTTGAAAATTCCATCTTGATACTTGCGTGATTTATTGAATAAAACTATCTTCTAAATAATTTATTTATTTAAAGTCTTATCCCTCTCACACATATCACCTCACTCCAATTATTATTAAAATGTTTGAGCATTGCATCCATGTTGACATTGTGATGGACCTTCGAGTCTTATGTGATTGAGTCAGCGTGGTATATCGGGCCCAGTGTGGTATGAATCGAACGAGTTAATGATCGAATAGTGTGGCTTTGGTCTTGAACCGTTTCCACATGACCTAATCCCGCAACTGGCGGATGGAGTGTACAAATGAAACTAGGTCGTAGATAGGGTATAATCACGATTATGAGAATCTTTGGGTAAACACTCGAGTTAAAGAGATGTCGTGCCCGATCGTTATAAGGTTCGCGTGGGCTTCAACCAAAATAGTGAGCTACAACCAAATGAAAACAATGAATGAGCGTTATAATGGAAATGGAATAATCAAGTCATCTAGACGCGATTTGGACGTTTAATGAGAAAGTGAGTGTGTTAGAGAGCTGGTCCTCCGAGGATGTACCGAGTGAATGCATAGAGTGTAGTCATGTGGACTTATACTCACCGTTTGATCATTAGTAAATGATTACATCAAATTATATATTGTTAAAGTTATTTAATTTGAATCAAACATGCATCAAGAGTTTTATAAAATATTTTCCAACTACAAATGTTTGTACTGCACTACAAATGAAGCTACGCTCGCACACCATCACCTGCTCACTGAGATTTTTGTCACACTCCACCTACTTTTATTTTAAACCAAAACCAGACGTCGATAACGCTTGCAACGAGGTGGAGGACCATGAAGAGTAAAAATGTTGAAGACCCCGAGTTGGGGAATTATGAATTGTAATAAATAAGATACTCATTTGAGATTGATTTCGCTGCAAACTTTAAGTATTCATAATTATACAAGAATATGTAAGATATTTAACCGGGTTGGACACCCGATAAAATTGTTGGTTACCGGCCTAGCTGACATTATTTAAGCTATTGAACAAGTTACGTTTATTATTATCGAATGGTCGCGCCTTGGCACCGTTGGGGCATGATACTAACGGTACAGGACAATCGTCATTAATATAGAATGACTTTCAACTTGGACTATAAAACACTTGAAATAGTCATCAACAACAAATTACTTTGTGTCGTTGCATTCCATTAAGCCGATGTAGACATGCCAAATCCATAAACCTCTTGAAGCAACTGCTTGCATAATATTTGAAAACTATTTCTCGTGGCATCTTTGGTATTGTCCCCGCCCAAGCAGTCGGATAATTCTTACATGCCCATGAATTTCAAGCATTCAATGTCGTTTGAGCATTTATCAGCGATGACACGAGCAACATACGTTAGGGTAGGTTACCTCAAGTATTTTTCAGACAATAGTTCATATACGGTTTGGTAAAATATGTTCAAGCTATCTATCGTTCTCATTGAGCCGATCCGTAAGTATTTAACAACGACATCGCCAGAAAAATCATATGCAAGCATTAAACACATAACTTGATTTATTTATTTATTATTATTTTTTTTGAAGTGAGTGGAGATGACCAACTGCATCTACTTTGTCTTACGTTAGGAACATTGATTTTTATTTTCTCCACGAACCTCAAATATAAAGATTTGTTCATGCGAGAACGCCTTCGAAAATCTGAATTGTAATAAATCGATTTTTGGCAAATTAATCTTTTGCTCTTGCAACCCGTTCTCAATTCTTTTATTTCACTGAATAGCTACATATAGAACTTGACCCTCTTGTTTGAAGAATGGTTGCCCATTGGCATCTGAATGATATCATCGGATAATGAACGAAGTCGAGCTCGTTATGTTCGGCATGAAAAATAGAAGAGGAAGGGGAAAAAAGTGAAACAAATTTGATATTTTGATTTGGATTGTGAAAGAAAGTGAATAAATGTGAATGGATTGATGAAAGCGTGATGTTAAGTTATACGTGCTTGGGTCCTAGGGGTACCTGAAAAACTAATCGGTGGTACCTTTTTAATGATTTTCGTTAAAAAGATATTTTTTTTAATTTTTAATTTTATTATTTTCTTAATACAAAATGTAAGACCAATAACATCGGCGATTCAAACCGTCGGACAGTTGAACCACTTACCATGACTTGATAGTTTGATCACCAATACGGTATTCAAAACATTGGTTTTATCCTTAATAAAAAAAATACTTTAACTCTTATGTATAGGAATAAAAGTAAGAAGAAATAATAATAATAATAGTAGTAGTAGTAGTAATAATAATAATAATAATAATAATAATAATAATAACAAAAACAACAACAACATTACGCATGACGACAATTTATTACATGCACTTGGGTGCACCTTGCTAGGTGCACCTGGGTGCACGCCTTGTAAAAATCTGTTAGCATCCAGTTATACGTGATGATATATGACAGTTATACATGATGATATGTGACAAATTTAGAGTTTAGAGTTTACTTTTCCATTTTAGGGTTTAATTTTACATTGTAGAGTTTAGTTTTTCATTTTTAAGGTATAATTTTTCATTTTTTTAATTTAATTTTGCATTTTAGGGTTCGGCAAAAATCTATCATTCTACCAGTTATTTGTGATGATATGTGTTAACTATATTTGATGATATGTGTCAATTTTATGCGATGATATATAATAGCAATTCAGGGTTTAGCGTTTAATATTCAATTTCAAGGTTTAGTTTTTCATTTTAAAGTTTAATTTTATATTTTTAGGTTTTAGCTTTTCATTTTATGTATATTTTTTTCATTTTAGGAGTTTAGATCTTAGATTTAGAATTTCAATTATTTATGATATTATGTATCAGTTATATATGATGATATGTACCAATTATATGTGATGATATATATCACTTATATATAATGATAAATTAAATTACTTGGTGCACCTTGAACTGCAAATGCATGGTATAATGACTCACACATTGACTAGCAAAGCTAACATACTATTAACTATGATTGACAACTAATAATTCAACCATAATCTATCGTACACAATCATATCAACTCAAGCAAACTGGGCCCTCAAAGTATTGAACCCAAACCATTAAATTAAAATAACATCCTACAATATATAGGCCACAAACCAATCATAATTCCAGATCCCATTTTAAATAAATATCCCCTTTCTACATCTACACTCGTATCATCTTTGTTACATGGTTTTATTAAATCTCCAATAGTAAGAATAATTATAGCATGACTGATAAACTTATTTAGAAATTGCTCACCTAGTCCCACTGAATTTCTCTGTGAAAAGTCCATTCTGAGGGATTTATGGTTGTTTTTCCATCAGACGCGACAAGGTCGTACGGCGAGTCCTCGGAAAACTCAGTAGGCATAGATTTCCAGTGGAGATTAGGTTCCCAATCAGCTTCTTTGAGCACCTTCAGTATCTCCTCCACTACTACTTTGCTGCCCTCAGCTGACAAGTGAACTCCATCCCTGCGGACAAATTAAAACACAAGACAAAAACAAGTGATGAGAGAATGAATTTTGAGAGTGATTGGGTCTGCGATGAAATGTAACAATGATTATTGATGTGATTGTATTTTTTTTTCTTTAAAAATAAAATAGGAATTGGGTGGAATTGATAACAAACAATAATTTAAGTGAAAATCTTTTAAGTGGAAATTGCATGCGACAAACAATTATTTAAGTTTTAACAAGAACGAACTAAAAAAAAAATGATTTAGTGATAAAGAAGATTTTGTTTAAAAAAATTTCATTTTCTCTCGTAATAATGCCTTGGTGATTTTATTTCTTGATGCCAGGACGGACAATTGATGAATATTCGAGCTTTGCAATTTTAATGGTGTTGACAGAAGTAACTCACGTAAAGCAAGCATTTGACCAATCTTCTCGTTTCTGCATTGCACTCCAGAGATCGATCGCCTTCACATCCATCTCCCGACACAACTCTATACAAGCTTCTGAATACATTCGGCACAGCTCGTTTGTTCGAACTAGCTCACTGAAATACGAACTGACATGCGTGGAAAACAAATATTAAAAAGAATTAAAATAAAAAAGAAGCGAAAACACGGGAGCAACTATTTATGAGGCAATAACATTTAATGTAACATCAGTTATTACCTCGTGTTTTCACGAACTTTAGCCTCATTGACAGGTGGACAACTGAGAAATATTATTCGGGTTTTGTCTGAAAGGTTCTGAAATGAAAACAACATTGGTTCACATTGCACCTTTTTGACACTGACAAAATCACTTGAAAAACAAGAAATCTCATTATTACAACACCAAAAGTATTGTTTTGAAACTTTCCTACATAGCACCAATTTTGAACAAAATCGAGATATGAAATGAAGCCACTGAATAATAGTAAATTATCGTAGTGACGCATTATAAAATCATTAATACCATAATTAGAATTTCTAACAATTATGATTCGAGAAGTTACCTTGAGATGGGCTGCAATTTTTCGCATGTTCTCGATATATTCTGGAAGAGGGACGTGAGGACCGAGCCCAGATGAATGAGCTCCCATAGAATCATTTCCGCCAAAATACACGATCACCAGAGATGGCTGATTAGAAGCGTTCTACAAAAGTATAAACATTAGGCTAAGATCATAGATGAATCAAAAATACGTTATTGAGACAAGTTAATATATCGTAAGTTTCTAATAAAATTTTATTACTACTTTCTTACATGTAAGAAACTAATATAATTTGCCAACACCAATAAATAATGCCGTACCTTTGGGAAAACATGATCAAGGACTTGGACAGCTCGTCTCGAATTCCAACCATAATAACCTCGTGTAATTATATCAGCCTACAGACAAAGAGTTTGAAAGATGATTATGCAAAAACAGAAAATGAAACCGAAATGGCAAAATGTGATGAATGAAGAAGATGATGATGCCCAAAATGTACTATTTACTAATTCCCATATAAATACAAGCAAAATGAAATATTGCTTCCGTTAAAGTCAACATAATTGAACTCTTACAATATATCTTTTTACATGTTATCGTTCATGACCAAAAAGAATAAAGAATCACCTTTTTTTTTAATGTTTGCAAACACTCCTCACATACATGTTTATGACTGCAAATGATTATTGAGATCAAAATTAGGCACCCTTTGATTTAAATAAGATACATATTAGTTTGCTCAAGTCACCCAAAATTCTCACTATCCTTTTCTCTGAGACTTCATTTCTTTGAAAATAAATCTGTTCGTGCTAAATAAATAAATAAATAAATTCAATATTAATTCAATTGGAAAACCAAACAAATGAAAAAGAACACCTTAAAATTGAAGATACCAAAATAATCCGACGATCATATTACTAATTACCACTAGAACTACACTCAGGTATAACAACCTGAGTGTCATATGAACATTTATAACCACAACTGCAAAGATATTATATTCAAGTAATTAAATACACACATTATGAGAGTGATTTAGGCAAATGCATCACTAATATTTTACAAATGAAGGAATAAATCAAAGAATTTATTTTGATATAATTGGAAAAATTGATCTCGCCAGATGTGACTGTGTTCATCTCCACACACACACACACACACACATACTCCGAAAAGGGAAAACTCAAAAACACACTAACACACACACACACACATACTTTGCGGGCGTAGACATCGGAGAGGATGGCTCCCCAACCGCCATTGCTGAAGCTCAGCTGAACTATTGATGATCCGAACAACACGAACAATGGCCTCTGTGGTCCCACCATCTCTATATATGTTTTTATTTTTCTCGGTTTCTTGTGTTTGAGTTTTCTGATTCCGATTAATTCCTGGCCGGGTGGTAGAAATTGATTAGCGCGAGAATCAAGGGTTTGATTTATTTTCCTCGTGCCAAAAATCAGAATGAGCGAAGAGAGAGAGAGGACAGGATATGGTAGAAGGATTGGTGGGTGGTAGCAGGGGTGGCAGGCACACAGGCAGGGGACTTAATGAGGTGGTTTTTGTTGGTGAGGCAGTTGAGGTTTCACCATTATTATTGCTAATTGCTATTTTCACCCTCCAAAAAATACTCCCAATATTAAAAATTAAATGAATATTCAAATATTTAAAATTTTGTTTATATTTTTATTCAAAGTTTAATTTAACATTAAATATTAAGAAAAATCTACATTAATGCGATGAATCGATAATTGTGCTGCGACCAATAATCTTGATCCAAAAATATTGAAAATGATTTTGATCTAACTTGTAAATTTATAAACTGATTTTTATTTTATTTTTGTTACAAGATAGGAAGATAACTTTAATTTACCTTATAAATTTGTAAAGCAAATTTTATTTTATTTTTCACGGAAGATATGGACGTCATACGTAGTAAAAAAATTGCAACACCAACTCTATTTATATTAAAATACTTTCATAGTTATATGTAAAAATATTATCTCTATCTTAGAATTTTCTACGCATTACTTAAGTAATTGGTGTAGCACCCACGTATTATGCGAATATTTGAAAAATAATCAATCAACTCGGTAAATTGAACTATTCATACAAAATAAATATTTAATATTATACATTTTAATTTCTAAAAAATATCTTTGTAGGCCACATTATTTTATCTACAATGATAATATTCTCATTGCAACAAAGTGTTTTCAATCATTTACGACTATTAACTCTTATATTGCAACATAAAATTGATTCGATCTTGGCAGAAGCAACGTTGAGAACAATGTCATAGATATTTTTCTTTTTCTATGCAAAGGTTCAATGAATAGCAATCATAATAAGGTAAAATTCGACAATTTAGAACAACAAATCATGGTAAGGTAATTAGTTAATTTTTTTTTTTTTACTGATGGGTTACTATTTGGATCTAAGATGATCTTGATAAAGTTAAAAACAAACCGGAAATCCAATTAATTGGGAAAAAAATAACAAATTTGCAAAAGTTGAAAAGCAAGAATTGGAGATATTTGTTAATATTTAATGAAGATGACGTATTATGCAGTCTTATACCAAACTGTGTCTTTTAATTGGCGATGTAGAGTTTATGTCCAAAATTAAGGAACATAAAAATGTGATCAATGTACTCTCAATTAATTAATTAAATTACTAATTGATTTCTCAATCACCTTTGTTCTAATTTTCTTTTTAAAAAAGGGATAAAGTTGGAATAAAGTGGTAAACAATCTAAAATGATAATTAATACGAATCGGGGCGAGAACTATTATATATTGTATGGAATCTAATTTTATCAAATAATAAAATAGTATCAAAAGGATAACTATCAACAATATTATAGTTAACTGTATCCCATAATAATAATAATGATGATGGTGATGATGATCCTAACAACGACAACAACAACAATAACAACAGTAGTAGTAGTAGTAAGAAGAAGAAGAAGAAGAAGAAGAAGAAGAAGAAGAAGAAAAAGAAGCAATGTTGACATCAATGCGATCGAGAGGTGCTTTCCAAAATAATAAATTAATATCAATTTCAATCATTTATGACTATCTAATAAGTTTTTTTAATAATATAAGCTATTAGATTAGTTAATAATTTGCATATGATATAATGTTGAATTTGTGCTTTGTATTATATTCAATCCAATAACATATGTTTTTAATAAGATATAACCGAATAACTAAATATCATGTTTTTAAAATTTTGGCAATTCAATTAACTATATAGTAATAGTGTTTCCGATGAAGTGACAATATTTTGCAAGTAATTGATTTTATGAATTAAAAGAACATAACTGAATTAAATCTAAGTTGGAAATAGGTTGGTTTTCAAGTAATTATCTATATTAACAAAAAGTAAAATAAATAAATAAATAACATATAGATAATTATGTGTGCATTTAATCTTATTATACAACATTGAATGATAATATACTAAGAATGAACAAAATAAGTCGGATTATATAATAAAAAGCTCAAAATTTAAAAAAAAAATGATATGAGAATAAAAAGCTCAAAATTTAAAAAAAAAAAATGATATGAGAAAGTACTTTCATTACTAAAATAAGAGTTAATTGCACAAAAAATCACCACCTTTGTTCAAGTTGCAAATTACATCAAACTTTTTTAAGTTTGCAAAGAAAGACACCACCTTCATTATTTTTTTCAAAATGAGTCACGAAGTCAGCTTCTGTTCCAAACCTCACACGTGTTCGGCCACACACACAAACACACACACACACACACACATGTGTGTGTGTGTGTGTGAAGAAGAAATTCACATCACATAGAATGACCTTGTTTCAGTTTAACCCCTTTTTATTTATGATCCACGACAACCATCAACTTCTATGTCCCAGTTTCTCTCCTAAACCCTATCTAAGCTTTCTCCCAGATTCTGATCGTCAATTCTTCAATAAGCACATGATATGGCTGTCACTTCTCACTTTACTCCAACTTCCAAGAACTCGGGTTCATTCAATTCAGCGACAAGCAAATCGAATTTATGTAAGCATGTCATGAGCCATATTTATTTACGTCAATGACTGATGATCATCCAACGCAAAGGTTCTACAGATGCCCTCGCAAAATGGCAACGTTATATGAGATGTTATGATGTTACCTCTATTTGTTTTTTTAACAATTAATGTTTAATTTGTTGTTGAAAAGTGGGAAAAGAAATTACATGCTCGAGGTTGAGCTTGATTGCAATGAAAAACTTAATTGCGAATGAGATTAATATAAAGGTTGCTCAATTCTATTGTATAGACAAGAGACGAAGGGTGAGGATCTGACTATTCCCAAACTATTTCGCTCTTAATAGAGAGCTTCATTTTTCGCTCTTGATTCTGGTTGAAATTTTTGGAGATACTTTTTTTTGTGTGTGTGTGTGTGTGCAGTCGATCTGAAGAAAAAAAAAAAGGATTATTTCTTAATCACAAATAGATGTCGTTATATGTGATGTGGATGTATTTTCCTTTTTTATTTTTAATAATTATATGCCAGGTGGAATTGTTATATGTGATGTGGATTTATATTTATTTATTTCTTTTAATAATTATATGCCAAGTGGAATTATGTAGCCGACACG
Organism: Phtheirospermum japonicum; assembly: GCA_014905375.1. Lineage (NCBI taxonomy): Eukaryota > Viridiplantae > Streptophyta > Magnoliopsida > Lamiales > Orobanchaceae > Phtheirospermum > Phtheirospermum japonicum. The sequence continues at coordinate 1,044,763 of BMAC01000155.1, forward strand.
TGTGAGGTTAGGAGCTGGAGTTGACTTCATGATTCGTTTTGCAAAAAATAATGTAGGTGGTTTTTTTGTTTTTTTTGGAAACATAAAAAAGTTTTGTTTAAATTGCTACTTGAAAAAAGGTGGTGATTTTTTGTGCAATTAGCCCTAAAAATAAAATGATATGAGTTAGTTAGTAAGTTAGACGATTATTAACGTATGATCCAGAATAGAATGACATTTAGTAGCCATATTCGATCAACATGTATGGGTATTTTAAATATTTTCAATGGCATTAATATTTTCAAATGTTTCCCTACGGTATTTACCATTTAGAACAAAGTTATAATTTAGACTTATCGGACACTAACGTTTGATGGATTCTTAATTATTAATTTAAGCAAATATATCTCAAGTCCAATATAATTTTCACGTGATAAGAATGTGTTGTTATTCTTTTATATAGAGAATCTTAGTCGAAAGCAGAGGTGGAGCATGTGTTGGGTTAGCCCGTTTAAGTAAAAATCTATTCACTGATATCACGAATGGAAAAAAAAAAAAGGAAAAATTTCATGACATGAACCTTATTTCACGAAGAGGGTAAGTGTGTTAAATTTATTACAGAGAGGTTTGATGCACTTGACCTCACATTTGATCTAAACCATATGGATCAAACATGTTAATAGTCCCTCCATTGATTTAAATTGGAGAAACACTTGTATGCGATCATGTCATGTAATATATTCACTTTTTCCCTTAAAATTATTATTTTTTAATTATAAAGATATTTTTGCACAAAAAAGTGTCACTTTACTTATTAATTTATAATCAAGCATTTTACTCAAAAACAAAATAAGATATATTGTCACTTTTTCCCTTATTAGTGTCACTTTTACATTAAAAAGTGTCACATTTATACTAAAAGTGTCATTTTTCTACAATGACACATAAAGACTAAATTCAACCAAAACGACAATAAAATGCGAACTAGACAGTAATGGTGTATAAACGAGGATATAAGTAATCATGGATTGTATTACAAATTACAAGTAGGGTTGAAGTTTGATGAGTTCAAAATTAAAGGAAAAAAATGATCACAACTAGTTGTATACCGCTTGAGCAATAACAACGAATTTAAAGGCTCCAAGGGCTGCGTGCCCAATGATCTTCTTTTTGTTAAATATTTTTCCCCATACTCGAGAGATGAGGTCGCATCATCCCGTTCGATCAACGCGATTATCTTATCCATCTGTATCGCCTTAGCTTTGTCCTTTCTCGACAATATTTTCTCAATTTCTCTCCTAAACTTGTCGAACTCTTTCTTTAAAGCATCCCAATGAGTAAGAAAGTTGCTCACCTTCGCGATCGAGACTAGTAAATTACTTAAGTAAGTAAGACCCACATTACGTTCGTTGATCTCGATTATGATTTTTATCCAAAATAATTTCCTTTTCGACGACGGCTTTAAATTTGGCATTTTGCATTTGGCAACGAGCTCGTCGAGATTGTTTTACGGGTAAGGAAATATTTAGGGAGGCAAAAGATCTACAACTAACTACGTAACCAATTTCTTGGGTGATGTGCTCATGTGTTTGGTGATGGAGCTGTAGTCGACGAAGAGGTAGAGGCGGTTGTGGTCGCTGCAATCGATGAGTATTCAAAATTAATTAAGGATCCTCATGACAAAACCAGCATGTAAAAGCACACACAAAAATCAAGAAGTTTCATGACAAACACCAAAATAATGTACACAGTTTGATATTTGGTCAAACGCCTCACATGGTTTAGTAACAATTAACTATTATAATTTTTTATGGATTCATGTCAATTCTATTCTTTCACCATGTCTACAAAAGCTTTTAGCATTACAAACTTAGCTACGAAATCACCATATTAAGTACATATAAAACGTAATTAGACCATATAGTTTTTCAACAGTGAAAGGTGACACATTTAAGTGCAAAAGTGATAATTTTAGTACAAAAGTGACAATTTTTGTGCATTAAGGCTGACAAAAAAAAAAACTCAACAGGAGCAACTTCTTAAATACAATATAACACTTACAATGAAGTTATAAGATAGATTAATGGATAAATCAATGAGTTTCAGTCTAGAATGCCATTTATTTCATGACAAAGGTAAATAGAGTACAGTATAAAATGGTGTATATATGCACAATTCTTGTAATACTTGGAAATTCAAACAAAACTTAAGTTCAAGTAGAGATGAGAAGATAGAGTAATTGCAAATTATTTTCATACATTTCCTATTATATATACATACAGTCAAGCACGGTTGACAGAGAAGAGTGTTGTATTACCGCATTCAAACTTTCAGAACATACAACAACAATAAAAAAAAAAGTGACAAAAAGGTTTTATCTTACACTACCCACTGCGGCGAGACCCTTCTGATGCACATTTCTGATGAAGATCGTACATTCAAACAATACAAATATCATATATTGTGTTATCTGCACTATCCAAAAAATCCCTATAATAAGTGACAGTTTTTGTAAACACACGTGGTAAGGTTTCCTCAGAGAGCGGCATTTTTCAACAAAAAAATCAATGTACATCATATGAGAAATAAATCATGATAAGTTTTAAAATGCAATAGAGTTACATATATTAAGCGACAAATTTTGTAAAGAAAAGCGACATAGTAGAGAAAGTGATAATTTCTACTACTAACATACAATTTTGAAAATTAACCACAGAAAATAACATACAATTTTGAAAATGCCAAAAAATAATGAAGAAAAATTACCTTCTTCAATGATTTTTGTTGAATCCAGCTGGTCATGCTCAATTGTGAATCGAACTTTTTACACCTACTTTTTATTTAAAAATAAAAAGCTCGTCCATAAGAGAACGGAGCAGCTGTAGGTGGTAAGTTGGAATCGAGTCGAATTACAAGGAAGACTAATCGGAAGTTATTCCGGTATTTGGTTCTACGAACGAGAAAACGAAGAAAATGACTAAACTAAACACGCGATCAAATATGGTTTGGGATTTTCTAACATCTACGACAATTAAATAAAATCAAAATCCTTTAAAACGATTAAGAAAGCGAGGGTTCTAGTGCGCCAGAATCATCTCCACGATCAGGGTTTCAATCCCGATGGCTCTAAATGGCCCTAGGCACTAGAACGATAAATTCTAGACTACAAGCATTAACATATTCAAAAAATAGAATTTCAAAATTTAAAAGCATGAAAATTACCAAGCATCTAAACAACTAAGATTGCGAGAAATCAGAACTAAATTACTAAGTAACACAAAAACATCATAATCTTAAATAGAACGTTCATAAGAAAGTGAATACGAAATACGAATTAAAAGCAAGAAAGTAACGATGTTCAAACTAGAAATTTAACTACAAACTAAGAACTAATCTATCTAACCTCTAAAATCTAAGAAACTAAAGTTTAAGAACTGAAAAGTAAAACAAAGACGAAGAACAAACGAGGAGACGAAGACTTGAACTTGCGATCTTCAACTCTTCAACCCGAATAATGCGTGTAATCGAAAAGGGCAAGAACTGAGGGGTCTTTGCAATGTTTCGAACCTTCCCCCAAGTTCCAGTACCAATATGAAGAAAAATATGGGTTTTTATAAGTTTTCCTGATATATATATATATTATATATAATATATAATCACTACAAATAAAATCGAAAAATGT
>BMAC01000155.1:1048448-1068372 GCA_014905375.1 Phtheirospermum japonicum
CGGGTTTTATGTTTTTATTCTTCTTGTTTCTCTTCTTTTTAGTATTTTTCGTTTCTTATCTCATTTTATATTTTCCTCCTTTATTTTATAAGTAATAGTCTAATTATATTTAATTTTCTCTTTCAGCTTCGAGACGACGAAGACTGGACGAGCAATGTGCTGAGCTGACACTGGGTACCAGTCCGACACTGGGTTACCCAGTGTTCGAGTCCTGCCAACACTAGCTGCCGACGCTCGCAGCCAGCGCTCACGTCGATGCCGGGAGCCGTCTGCGTCGACCGACGCAACCGTCGATGCTCCTGCACCTCAAGACGATGAAACTCTTTGTAAGCGTCGACAGCTACCCTGTCAACCGACGCACTATGCGCCGACACCAGCAAGCCACACGCATCGACTCCAAGACCTGGCAAGCGTCGACGCCGAGCCTGGCACGCATCGATCGACGCCTTCGGTAGTTTAGCAGTTATTTTATATATATAATCACTACAAATAAAATCGAAAAATGTCGACGATAATATCCGATGGGAATCCATCAGTAAATCGTTTACCATTGCCATTTTCTTAGTCAGTAAATAAATGTCGACGACAAATACTTACTGTTGGCATTTTTGCCAATGGCATGCCGATGTCCTTCTCTGTCGACAAACCCCACGACCAACCAGTTATTGCCCATCGACATATATCGATGCCCCATGGATGACCGTGACCATCAGGATATGCCGACCATCATTCGTTGTCAATAAACGGTAACGACCTATGGCCGTCGAAATTTCCATATTTTTATAAATGCCGGTAGTTATTTTTTTTATCTGTATTTGATTTTTTTTTAAATTTTCTTACCTTGGTAAAGATTAAAACAAAACAAAACACAAAAAACTAAAACCAAGATTCTCTTATTACAAGTATTTCTGAAATTAATATATGATTTATACAACATCAATAATTGTATCATATAGATTCGCAAAAGTCTAAACATCTTAATATATAATATGTGCTACGGTGGAGGAGGCTGGTCATGAGGCTGCTGTCCGAGCATGCAGGCAATCGCCACAGTGAACCTATCTTCCACTTGCCTCTGGAGTCGGCATGCTCCTCACAAAGCTCCTGCTGGCACTACTCGAACGCCCCTCTCTGAATATCGAGCTGCTCCTGATAGGTCTTGAATTGTGTTTGGAGTTGCGTGATCACACAGTTATCGAGAAGAGAGGAAGAGCGGCCGCTCTTGGAAATCCTGAGTAATGAATGTGGTTTTCAGTAATTGAATTATCTTATTGTGTATTTTGGGGACCTAAAGGTTTCAGCAGCACCTCCCCTTAGTTCTCTAAGTACACATATATTGCAATGCACCCGAGAACTAAAGAGGGATAGAAACCGAAATTTGAATGTTTACAAAACACATATGTGCTAAGATAATCGCAATAAAATTACATTCTCAAACTGTCTAAATAAGTGGATAATTCAAAATTTAGTATCAAAATATTTACTTGATACTAAATCTCAAATGAGTCTAAGATAAGGTATTTGAGTGTGGAAAAAAGAAAACATAGGAATAATTCAAAAAAATTTAAAATTCGTTATTGGAGGGACGAAACTTCCCAGCCGTCACCGTCTACCACGTCATCACTAACGTAACTACAACACCAAGCAATCACAACATGTATATATTATTCCCATATCATAACATATATCAACATTCGCATATCATTCACCACGACATTTCTAAACCACCACCGTATTTTAAAAATTTTAAAATCACCACCACATCTCGAGTTTTTTTAAAATTCGTTATTGGGGGATAAAACCTCCCGCTGATGTCGCACACCATGTCATCACCAACATAACCACAACACCAAGTAGTTACAATATGTATATATTATCCACAAATCATAACATATATCAACATTCACATATCGATCACCACGACATTTCTAAACCACCACCACATTTCAAAAAATATTAAAATACATTATTAGAGGGACACCTCCCTGGCCAGCGTCGTACATCACGTCATCACCACAACACCAAGCAATCATAACATGTATATACTATCCACAAATCATAACATGATATATATTATACACAATATTCATGTACCATTCACCACTAACAACATATCTTTTTTGATCGACATTATACAGTCGGCAGGCGACGGCAGTAAAAAATAAGACAATTGTTTTTAATTGTCAATGAAACTCAAAAGTAACCCTAATTTTAGATATCAAACTCAATTTATATAAATAAATACATTTAGGCCCCATTTCTGAATTAATCGATAATTAAAGTCAAAAGTAACCCTAATTATCGAAACCAAACCAAATTATATAAATAATTACAATTAAGCCCAAACCTTTGAATTAATTCCTAATTCAACCAACATTAACCCTAATATTCTAAATCAAACTTAAATTGTATAAATAATTACAATTAAGACCTATCTTTTGAATTAATCCCTAATTAAACACAAAAGTAACCCTACTAGTCAAGATCAAACCCAAATTATATAAATAATTTTAATTAAATCCTATTTTTTGAATTAGTCCCTTATTAAACCTAAAAAAACTATTTGTCAAAATCAAACTTAATTTATACAAATAATTGCAATTAAGCCTCCATTTTTAATCCCCAATTCAAACGTTAACCCTAATGTTCCAAATCAAACCTAAATGATCTAAATAATTAAAACTAAGCTCTATTTTTTGAATTGGTTCATAGTTAAACCCAAAAGTAACCCTGGTTATTGAAATCAAACCCAAACCATATATATAAATGTAATTAAGCCCCTATTTTTGAATTATTCCCTAAATCAACCCAAAATCAACCATAATATTTCAAATCAAACCCAAATTATATAAATAATTATAATTAAACCCTATATTTTTTGAATCAATCCATAATTAAACAGAAAAACAACACGGTTTGTTGAGATCAAACCCAAATTATATAAATAATTACATTTTGCCCCATTTTTTGAATTAATCCCCAATTAAACACAAAAGTAAACCTAATTGTCGAAATCAAATCCAGAATATGTAATAATTACAATTAAGTCATATTTATTGAATTAATTCCTAATTAAATCCATCATTAACACTAATAATCTAAATCAAATCCAAATTTCAATAATTACAATTAAGCCCAAATTTTTGAGATAATCCCTAATTCAACCCTATATAAATCCTAATTTTTAAAATCAATCATAATTTCAAAATTCAAAGTCTAATTAACCCCAATTCAATACCAATTGTATCATAGATACTCATTCAAAATTAAAAACAAGTTATACAATAATTTAAATTAAAAAAAAGTGAAAAAATAAACCAGCCTGGTGGTAGCTTGCCGGAGACGCGGCTACTGGAGGCGGCGCGGTGGCGATCGGCTGTGTGCCGTGGGGAGCACCGGTGGTGGCTTGGGTGGGTGACGAGCGGTCGGGCAGTGGGTCGAGCGAGCAGAAGCGACGGATGTGCGGCGGTGGTGAGCAGTGGGTCGAGCGAGCCGAAGCGGCGGCTATGCGGCGGTGGTGAGCAATGGGCGGTGCGGTGGTGGCGGCTCCGTCTCCCTTTTCCTCTCATTTCTTTTTTGTTGTTTGTAGTCGACTGTCCGTGAAATGGGGGAGGGGACGCAGAATTTAGGATTATGTCGATGACCTTAAGTGCTGTCGGCATAAATCTTCCTCTTTTTTATTTTTTTTAATATTATGCTAATGACCATATGTCGTTGGGGTATAGTGTCGTCGACGTTTTTGTGGGTAATTTGTGGCGCGGTCGACTAGCATCATTTTGTTGATGGCTTGTGCACCGACAAAATGATGTTCATTGGTATATGTATTAGCCATCAATAATTCTTTAATGTTTTCCAATGGCTAGAGGTCATTGATAATTTTTATCAGCATTTTTCGAATTTTTTGTAGTGAATATATAATAATTTAAGATGTAAAGTGCAATTTGATATATCTAAGGTGGCAATTCAACAAAAAATTGATTATTGAAAATTCAAATTAACATTGTGAAAATACTAGGTGATACTTGTAAATAAAATGTGAAACTTTTTATTCTATAATTCAAGTAACACTTTTAGAGTTAAAAGTAACAATATTAAAGGAAAACGTGACATGAATCTATCATCTTTAACTTACTTGATTATTATTTAAAGTGATGTTTTTGGGCAGATGTAACACTTTTATAATAAAAAGTAACAATATTAAAAAAAAAGGAATCTATTACACTAATAATAATAATAATCCGTGCAACGGTCAAATTGGAGAACTACTCTTTAAACTAGTGATAAGATTTTATGATGTGATAAAGTCAATATCTCATGTGATTGTTTGTTCTAGTGAAACTAGTTTCCAATCGGACTTCAGAGGTTACAAGCTGGGGCGATTGGAAAAAAAAATATTTCTCTCAACTAGCTAAAGAAAAAATAGAAAATTAGAAAAAATAGAAAATAAGTAATTGTTTATGATCCAAAAAATATAACTAATTTTTTCCTAATTTCTCTCTAGTTTATTTCCCCTCTCTCGCATTTCTCATCTAACATTAATTTTCTATCACACGAAAAATTTATTTTATTTCCTTCATCTCTCGTCTCCCCACTATCATTAATTCTCACACACAAAATTTTCGTGGGCTCATTAAATTTTTTTTTTGTCAAATAATTTTATATTAAATCACTTACTTAAAATACACAAATTATATTCAATCACTATCTCACTAAATTTTTTTATATTTTTTAAAATTTTAATTTTACTATTTTCTAATAAAATATAAAATGAAAAAAAAAACCCGAAATAATAACCAATCGCTCGGTGATTGAAGTTTTTTGTTTGTGACTAATAATGATAATAGCAATTCAACATTAAACGTCTATTGTATGAGGAAGTATCTTAGGGATGAAAGTTTTAATGTTGAAAGTCAATTTGATCAATGATTAGTTAAAGAAAATTGAATATGATTGGTTATTTAAAATATGTGGGAGAGTAAATATTAAAATTCATAAAGAGATGTGTAATAATGATACGTTCTTAGAGCATCTCCAATACAATAGTGTCAAGTGAACATATGTGACAAATGACATTAACATTTTATAAAAAAAGCTCTCCAATGCATCAATATTAATGTTATATATGTGATAATTTATTTTTATTTATTTTTTGAAAAGATAAAGAGAGAGAAATAACATGATTGGATGATATGTTTAAAATTAATTGTAGATATTGTCAAGAGTAATGTCTACAATTTAACATTGCTCTTGACAATGCCAAGCATTTAATGTGGCACATAGTTATTTTAATATGCCACATAATTATTTTTATTTCATGTGTCAATTTTTCACTTTCAACATTGTTGCATTGGAGATGCTTTTAGAATATGTGTAGATTAATTAAAGTGGAAAAAAGAGAGTGAACTGATATGCATTTTCTAAAATAAATAAATAATAATTTGTAAGCAATCCTATATTGAAAAAGAATTGGATTATTATTGTACATTTTTCCATTATTTACCTACTCACATATTTTAACAATCAATTACATACACTAATTATTTCACTATTTTTATATTACTTCATTGTTAATTTTCAAAATTCATCTTTTTCCTAAAAAGCAATTCTCGTTATTCACTGGAAAGTGAAGTTTTGTTGCCAATGAATTCCAATCGCACTCACAGGTAGGGGTGTAAATGAGCCAAACAGTTCGTGAGCTATTCGCTAACCGACTCGATAAAAGCTCGCTCAAACTCGTTTAATAAACGATCAAACTCTATATTCATGGTATTTGGCTCGTTAGCTCGTAAACGGGTTTGTTAGTGAGTTATAGAGTGAGTTTGTTATTAAACTCGTATAAATTAAACTAATAATTTGATTTTAATTATAATTTTTATACTTGTTCATATGAAAAATATAGAAATATATATATAAATTTATTTATTTACGTATCTTAGTAGGTGTATTATATACTTTAAAAAATATTTTATTTTACTTTTGTAATAAAGTAAAAGTAATTTATTTAATAATTAATATCTTTTGAACTCGTTTAGGCTCGATTAAACTCGAAAAAGCTCGCGAGCCATCGATATGTTTGTTAAAAAAGGCTCGAATTCGAGCTCGATAATAAACGAGCAAACTTAAATTTTCTAAACTCGTCTCGACTCGTTTACAACCCTACCCACAAAAGTGGGAACAGACGTAACCGCTCCCATTGCCATCCCTTAGGTATAGTAATAGTTAAGAATAACTATAAAATTACTAAGCTTTGTTATGTCCACCGTGAAGTATCGAAAATCGTACTCCATTAGCCAAATCCTTTTGTGATCATCATATACGTGTAAAATGAATAAAATCAAAAATAACTTCAACATTCAATTTCAATATAATTGTAAGATCTTAGTAACGAGAATATTTAGTTTCTTACTTTTTATCATATTCGTACAAACTTTACCCGCACAATTACAATATTTTTATTCAAAATGAAAAACACCAACAGATAAAACACAATATACGTAGTCTGAAATTATATAAAAAAAAAGAATAAATAAAAATGATTTCATTCGTTTTCTCATTCTTAAAAGTCAAGTCGTAGCCTTAACAACATTTCATTAAACTTTTAATAGGTTTCGTCACACCCTAAATCTAACACTACTATGCCCTCTCGGTAGTCTATATCAAAATACACGTACATTTTATGCACATGGAAAATATTGATCTTTTTAATAAATGCCCATTATAACTCACCAAACAACTTGTAGTCGACCATAAATGCCTATTATGACAACTTTATAATGAAGGTTGAAAATATTAAATCACATTTCTCTTGTGTTCCAAAATCATGACATCTTCTATTTAACGCATTAATAAAAGTTACCATATAAATTTTCAAGCATGGTGTGGTTTCATAAGACAAGTAATGACTGTTTTATAAAAACACGGGATAAGACGATACAAGTGATGACATTTAAAATGAATCTCGACAATTATTTGTAGGGTATTTTTACGGTCAAACCGCCACACAAGTTTTACCGTAAGTAAATGCTTATTAATCAGATGTTATCCTAATTCAATCAAAGACTATATTTTTTTGTACTGATGTACAAGATAATCACCGTAAAAAAGTTTGTACATGACTGTACACGGACTGTATACTTATACGAATACAATAAAAAAGAAAATATTAAATTAGACATACTTTAGGCATGCGTTTGTCTATTTCGCATGCTTCGTTTGGCAAATAAAAAATTCTGATGTTTTGGTTGCTTAGGTTTCATACGAGCCCAATATTTTCCTTTTATTGTATCTCACCTAATTTAATCTTTTCGTTTTATTATATTTTGCCCAATTTAATATTTTCTTTTATTATATTTTGCCTAATTCAATATTTTTCTTTTATTCTCTTAATATAAAAATACAATTAAGTCATATAAAATTAGTAAAAAAGATCTAAGTTAGTTATTTTAATTAAAAGATAAACTAAATAATATATAATTTTAATTAAAAAATATTATTAAATTATTAAATAAATAGTGTTTATAATGAAAGTTAATGTAATTTTAAATGTTCTATATAGGTAAATTAAGATTTATTTGAAATCATCTAAGTATGTAACTAAATATTAGTAATGAATTCAATCTAACATAAAAATATAAAATCATATAATAATAATTATTATTATTATCATTATTATTATTATTATTATTATTATTATTAAAAACTGATGAGACATCGGTATAATGCGCAACGAGTTGAGAGTATGACATCCGTTTAGGTTTTCAAAGTATGTAAGTAATATTATTAACGGATTTGATTTAAACGTTAAAATACAAAATAAAATAATAATAATAATTAATAAATAGAGATTAGGCGCGGGTTTAGAATGTGACTTCTCTTGAATATTTATAAGTATATACAAAAATTTAATAATTATAATAATTAATAAATAAATTAGACATGTACAAGGCAAGAGTTGAGAATACATCATTTGAATTTTTCATTTTACATAGGAATTTGTAATTATCACAAATATTATTTTATATTTATATTTTGATGAACTCCGTGTAATACACGGGTATTAAATATGACTAGTTTAACACCTGCATATTATGCAGGATTTGGAAAAGAGTAATATTCATTAAAAATACCAAAACAATAATATTGAAAATAGTACACACAAATCGTAACATTATTTGTTCTATTTTCACAATAAATAATTCTTACACACAAATCAGAACATTGCTTGTTCTAATTACAATAAGACCGATTTTCACAAATAAGAATTTCGCAAGTTTTTTACCGTGAGTCACGGAATTAGTTGTGATATATCAAGAACATTATTTGTTCTAATCATAGTAAGACTGGTTTTCAGAATAGAGAAATTTGAATTTTTTTTACCTTGAGTCACGAAATTAGTTGTGAAGTATATCAAAATACCGTAAATTTGACGGGAAAACCCGTAGAAAATTGAGTTTGAAAAAATATAAAATATACAACACCAGAATATTACATGTGACTATGTGATATAAAAAATTAAAATTTATAAGACACTGATAATTTTATTGAGATAACGTCGTGCATCTAATTTGTAGTATATGTAATATTATTTTATTTTATTTTTTTCTGCGTAAGATACTAATTTATTCGTATAGATATATAATATGTGTATCAATGCATTATATTGGAATTAGATAAAGAGATTTAGAATATATTTAATATTTATTTTTCTAGGAATAATGATTTATTATTATTATTAGTAGTAGTAGTATGTTATCTTTTTTGTTTCACTTTGTTTTTGTTTTTTGTTTGGTGTAACAATAGTTTTTCATATATATATATATATATATATATATATATATAATATTATTTCAGTTTAGAATATATTAGGATTAGATAAAAAAAATTAAATTTATATTTTTTATATTTATTTCCCTATTGTAATAACTTTATATAACTCATATTTTTCTTAAATAAATATTTAGAATTATAATAAAATTATTTCAACTTTGTAAATATTAATTCAACTTATATAAATTTTTTCTAATTAGATATAACTTTTTTATATTTTTATATTATAAGAATAAAAGTAAGATATTGAATTGGGCAAAATATGTTAAAGAAAATATTAAAATAGGTAACATTTAATAAAAGGAAAATATTGAATTAGGTAAATTATAATAATAGGAAAGTATTAAATTAGGTAAAATATAACAAAAGAAAAAGTATACTAAATTAGGTTAATATTAGGCTCGAATAACATCGAAGCACCAAAATATTTTCCAAAATTAACGAAGCGTGGAAAGAAGACACATATGATAGGAGAATTTTGCATTAATATATAGGGGGGATATTTCAATTATGTAATTACAAATTTAACCTATTCCATAACATAAAATATATAAAATATTTTTGATATTAATTTTATAATAATAATAATAATAATTAAAAAGCATGCAGACCGGGGGCTTATGGTTCACATTTACAAACAAATAAGCAAACTTCCAACATAGCAACTGCACTTCTACCTTCTATGCAAGCTCCCTTCTTAGAGAATCGTACATGAGATTTTCGCCTCATACGGCCCCATCTCGAGCTTCCATCATCGGCCTAATCTAATAACTATCCCAGAGGAGAAAGCAGACCATTAAGAAAGTAGGCAGGCTTCTGGTTTCAACACGCAAAGTGGCCAGCCTCCGGCTGCTGGCCACCAAATTTCCGACAACGCGTTTGACGACAATTTTTTAAACTTTAATATCAAACAATTTATATTGATGAGTAAAATCCGATTAATTCAATCATTTTAGCAAATCGGAGCCGAAATAGTAGCAACGGGGCCAAGAAGACTGCCGCTTACCAGCGACTTCTCATTTTGGTCGTCGAGTCAATGGAAGCTTACAAGTTGTATACTATATGAAAACTGTTTTTATGACAAACGTATTCATAAACTCAAATTTTGGTTTCGGTAAGTGGTTGCGACTATGTGATGTGTATGTGATGCATTAGTATGCTACTGTTTGTGTGTATGCATATTTTTTCAATGTGTGCTTTGTGTGTCTGTGAGGTGGCAACTGGTGGCAGGTGGTATCAGAGAGATTAGTGGCTTTCAGGAAACAAAGGTGGTAGACGACATTATGAAGTCTTGGAGTGAAAAATAAAGTGGGTTATAAGTTCATAGGTGGATTTTGAGAATTAAATAGAGTTTTAAACTTAATTGAAAGTTCTAACAACTTTAATTTGACCCCTCGAAGTTTCAGTTTAGTCCCCTCAAATCAAGTGTTGATTTATTAGTATTTAACCCCAAACCAGCTGTTGGAAAATCTCAGATTGTCCGCATTAACTTTTGAGAGTTTCTTAAATTCCTTATTGACCGCAAATAATTTATTAAATTTGAAAAAACGTACAACTTTCTCCTTCTTTTTTTTTTATACCCAAAATGGAGCAAATGACCTCCAAATGACTTCAAATTTGAATCATAACTTCATTACGATATTCTCGTATGCAAGGGGAATTTGAAACTTGAAACTTACCTTTTCAACATCTAATTTCAAGAATTAAAACACGAACATTCTTAATTTTGTGTATCTCCTTCAAGCATATTCGTTTCATTTTCAAATGTCACCTAATTTTTGTGAATGTCTTATTACACATTGTGTTTATGCATATTGTCATTGTATTACTTTTATGAACCTCTAAAATATAGATATGTTATTATGTTATGTTTATATTTATTATATTTTATAAACGTGTTATGTGTTAATTTTAATTTTACTTGCTCATTAAATAATGTCTAACTTAACCAAATAAAAAGATTATGTAATATATTAATATGTCGAGTATTTATAAATAATTTTAAATTTCTTTATTAGTAGTGTAGGTACAACCCTATTGTTTCAGCCCGAAAAATGAACTGCCGGAATAACACTAAGAAGCTCCAGAGCTTCTTAAACCTGCACCATAAAAACAGATTAGAAAGGACCACCGGGGGTTTTCCGGTGGAAACCTCTCCGATGCTTAAGTCAGTAAGCGTTTTGAGGTGTCTCTTAGAAAATTAAGAAAGGATGTTTGTAAAGAATGACATACCCCTCTCAGCCTTGGGGCTGAGATATTTATAGTTTTTCCTAACGGGGACCACAGCCGGGATCTAAGGAACACATGGCGCGAATCAAGGGCCGTTACGCAACAAATTCTGACAAGTGGTCCCACTTGTCTCTTTGCTGGGAATCTAGGAAACATTTCTCCCTTATCCCAGGTCTTCCTTATTTCCTTCTCTCAATCTGACCCAGTCCATAATATCCCGGCTCTTCTTTCCTCTTGCCCCCGCTGTTCAACGGGTCAGTTCTTGCCAACAATGAGGGGAAGCTCTATTCCCTAGGGGACTCAACCAGGTCCCTTACCCAGGTCAGGTTAAACTCCACCCCTGGGACTTTAGTTGGGTATAGTCTCCGAACCCTTAGTGCCCCTGAAGATGACTAAGCCGGGGATCTCAAGCGATAACCATCTCTTCCTAACATCCTTTTTTATCGGGAGGACTAATTAGATCTTTCATAGAAACGGGATTACTCTACCCCTCTTCTTGAATTATTTGATTATTCTGGGCCAGAGCTACCCCAAACCAGGCCTGGCATATATTCTTCCCTATCAACTATAAAGTATAAAAAATCCTAAGGTACCAGTGTTGCTTTTAAGGGTATCATTCTTTCATATATATTTTTAAATAACACGTTATATTAACTAAAATAGAAGTTTATTTAAATTAAAATTTGTTTTAAATATGGCAAGAGTTATATTAAACTAGAAAGAATATAAAATGTGAATTATTTTCAAAACTAAGTTTGTTTTAACAATCTGCAAATTATTTAAAATAAAATTCTAGATAATAAAATCTAAAAATAAAATAAAAGGTTGAGTTATCATGTTTAGTTACTTGAGAATATAATTTATAATTATTATTAATATTAGTTTGATAGAATACTATGTAGTTAATAAAATATTGCATAATCAGAATAAATCTAAAGCAATATTTATAATAAAAAATTTTAATTTTAAAACAAAATACATATTTTATAAATCCAAACATCTACGTCTTGAATTTGACACACATATGAGTGTTCCAAATATATATTTTATAAATTCAAATATTTTTCTTATTTGAACGAAACAAAAAATGAAAAATATATATTATGTTGGATAGAAAAAATTATCGTTATTTCGATAAAACAAATATTCAAATATTTGGTTCACTTACGGGATGCCCAGTGAAAATGATTTTTAATTTTTAATTTTTTGAATAATTCATTAACTCATTTGAGACAATTCCATTTTTTGGAATGTGTATTATGTTGTATGTATATTTAATTATTTTTTCGACATGTTATGTGTTATTTTTTACTTGCTTAGTAAATAATTCTTGGCTTAACCAATAAGAAGATTATGTAAATCATATTAATATTTTGAATATTATAAGAAATTTATTATTTTTGTTATTATTCGAATAAGTATAACCATACAAAAATATAATCATAAATCTTCAATTGTTGAAGGAAAAACACAATTAGTGTGTCTTCGTCAACAAATAACTGATGAGGGGGTCAATTTAGGTATTTATTTATCTTTATTTATTATGAAAATATGTATTTGATACACTATTTAAAGAGAGTTTTTGATGAATAAGAGAGCCCTAGTTCAACCGTGTCCTTTATGTCTTCTTCTTTTCAGTTTTTTCTTTGATATTTTATCAACATGAAACTCTAACCTATTGAGAGTGATCAACAAATAAGTCTCCACAACCAAAGTAACAATTATACAATTTTCGTACATCGAAAATCTAACGCGTTTTTTGGCGTTTCAACCGTTGGATCGCTCTGCAATTTTCATACGTCGAAAATCTAACTGCGCTAAAAGAATCGTATCTTTCCTCCAAGGTAATTTGAATCACCCTATTATTTATTAAATGTAAATAATAAATATTTATTTATATGAATATGTGGCATGATGTGTAGTAGTCCGCAATTCAAGTTCTTATACAAAGCATAATATATGTTACTTATGATTAAATTGTGATTGAAATTATGTGTTGTGTACAATTTTGACAAATATGAAATTTTGAAATACCTTAATGCTATTCATAGAGTACATATTATATTATTTATGCTCTTAGATGACTTTTTACCTAGAAATCGTAAATGAAGTTATTTACTGAGAGATTGATCATGATTTTGCCAATATGTCTAGTTAATCATGAATTTCGATGAATTGATAGTTTAATGTATGTTGTGAATTCTCTTAAAGCTGAATCTTATTAGATACTTTCAATATATGTATATTTTATTGTACAATTTTATATTTTCATGATAATACTCTTTATTTGATATTATGTGAATATACTTTGACATAAGTCTTATTTATATAATTTTGTATCATTCATGAACTTTCATGACATAAATTCTTCAAATTCATTATCTAAAGAAATTAATTGAACTAACACAGTCTAAATTTAAGATATTAGGCTCAAAAGAAGTTGAGTACTATCATCAGTCATTATTTGATGTATTATAATTCCATAATAATATCATCCAACTCCCAACTGACAAAGAATCATCAAACTAAGTCAAAGTCAGTTCTCTAATGAATTTGAGAGTTCATATTTGACCTCAAACTTTCAATGAACTTTGGGATTCAGTTACAAACTAAGTCAAAGTCAGTTCTCTAATGAATTTGAGACTTCATATTTGACCTCAAACTTTCAATGAACTTTGGGATGTGTTTTAAATGAATATTTTGGCAATTTTATGAAACATTACTTTCCAAGCCTAAGAATTCAGTGAAAAAGATTTTGTTTGCTTGCTAAAAAATATCAATGACTTTGATATGTTGCAACTCAGAACATGCATCACCATATGTGAAAAAGAAAGTCACTTTAAATGACAGTAAGTAGTTGAGAGATAGGATATCTAGCTATTTTCCACTTGAGCAAACATACTGATGCACTTGTATAATACTAATAGAAAAAACTTCTCGAGGCTAATTATTCTTCATAATACTAATGTTAGACCCCTAGATAAGGAGATTTCTTGAGGCTAATTATGGTCCGCATGAATAGTGGAAATAATCTCAAAGCAAAGGGGGTGAGGCATGTTGATCCCTACCTATGTGGAAAAAACGAACCACAATGTAATATATGTAAGGGTTCATATTGGTCGTGGTAGAAGTCATGGAGATTCTCTCAATGTCCTTACTCAATTAATGGATAATCTATATTATGATTGATGAAGTTTGTTTATTTCTTTATTTACATAGAAGTTGTGAAAGTATAATGAATCATTCTTATTAAACTATTGTATTTAGTCTTAAAGTTTATTTTGAGTTAGATTTATATGATGTGACCCGATTTAATATAATTATTTTTTTTGGCTTATTGGTAAATTTTAGATTTCATTTTGAAGCATTGAATGTAATTGAGTTTATTTACCACACACTCACGTATACAATTCAGGAGTAATACTGTTAAGATATAATGTAACATATCTAGCAAATAGTGTAAAATATTAGAATGAAAATTATGTCGTTCAAATATCTCTGAAGAATATGATAATTTATCGAGAAATAGACAAAATTTCACTGAATTGATATTTATATGTGACAAATTCTTGATGCCTAGTGGCACATTAATTAAAGTCATAAAAGCTCAGTATGGACCAAGAGCCAAACGAACCTTGCTTGGTTTGATGGTAATCATGTTGATGATTATAATTGAGAAATAAATCATGCGAATGGAACTATACCTTTAATTTATGAGGAAGAAACAATATTTTAGAGAAGTTAGTGAATAAATCTAGTAATTTTATTTTACTACTTTTTGATTACTGAATCATAAGATATGACCAACAATGAACTTTTTGACAATAACTCATTCAAGTTTTGACACGTCTGGCATGAATACTTTGGTCGTGATATGATGATCCATATTATAAGAAATTAACATGGATATCTTTTATTTTGAGTGAAATACAAAATGTGATAGAAATCCAATGCACAGTATAATATTGACCTAATGCTGTTCAATTATAGCTGGTGCATTTTAAAGTACCAAGAGCACCACATACATTCATATCTCAAAGATACATCACTTA
The DNA here is from genome assembly GCA_014905375.1 of Phtheirospermum japonicum. NCBI lineage: Eukaryota > Viridiplantae > Streptophyta > Magnoliopsida > Lamiales > Orobanchaceae > Phtheirospermum > Phtheirospermum japonicum. Next base: position 1,063,556 of record BMAC01000155.1, read on the forward strand.
TTTTCTCAAAACATTTTTTAGCGAAATTTTATGATTGAGACTGCATATGCTAAAGATACAAAGTATGATATTCTATTCTTATAATTGATAACATGTGATAAATGTGGACATAACTATTCCTAGCACATTTAGTATGATTGAGGACTTATCACTCTTATAAAGTACTCAAGACTCATAATGTTAGAGAGTTTACATCAAAAATATTTGATGTCTTGCATTTCAATCAAGATCGATGTAATGCATCTCGTACCCTAATGTGCATATATAATAAGGTCATAAAGAAGACACCGTCGAAAAGGATATAAATGGTGACTGATAATATTTATGCGCACTCATATATATATATATATATATATATATATATATATATATATATATATATATATATATATATATATATAAGGTTATGCAATATTGCACGCAACTCTTGCTTATTCGTTTATGAATCTCTGGTAACCGAATATTTTTGCGTACTAGTTGGTAACCGGATATAAGCCTGATAATTCATATCTACGCATATTTGGTTATGCAGTATATGTTCCTATTACGCCCCCCACAACGCATTCATATGGGTTACTAAAGATTATTAAGTATTGAAGTTGGATATGAATTTCCAAGAGTCATCTGCTATTTAAAACCTTTGATAGACGATCTCCTTACTGCTATATCTGCCGATTTGTCACTCTAATGAGACAGTCTTTCCATCGTTAGGGGGAGATAAGAAAAAGTATTTTATAAATGAGACGACAGGAATTGTTTCAAACCTTGTCTCATGATCCTTGCATTTCACAATGTAAAGTGAAAGTAAAATAGAATGGATAATTGATCTTCAAAGTATAGGAGACTCAATTTCTAAAGTGACAAGATCATATATATACTAGCTGCAAATGTGTCTATAAGGTTAAAAGTTCTCATAAGGGGCACAATGTCATAGATTAAGACATTGTAACTACATTTAGTACAGGAGTAGTTGAGGTCGTGATTCCCAAAGGAACAGAAGGAGGTCACTTGATTCGGTTAATACTCGCCAAAGGAATAAGAGGGCATGTATGACAAAAAATTCAATTAATCATCAATGAATATAATAACTCTCATGAGATTATCACTGTTTTTACTTATATCCATGAATAATTATTAGAGGACGCTTCGACGTTTAATATAATTCCAGAGAATACATAAACTTCAATGTACTATGAGAGTTTATAAGAGTTGATGGAAAGATTTTCCACAAACATTAATGATATATAAACTGTTACTCAAGAAATCCTAAAACACGATGATATCGAACCACGCTCTATCGAAATGTTAACAAAGAGAAAATTGACCTAAATGTAAAGAAGCAATCCAGGTAGAAATGAATTCATTAACAACAAGACAGGTATTTGGTCTGGTAGTGCTAGCTTCACCAAGTGTAAATCCTGTAGGACATAAACAAAGTTTTGCCAGAAAGCGTAATGAAAAATATAAATCTATGAGATGAAAAATTAGACTTGAAGCACAAAGTTTCTCACAATGACCTATAATTGACTGTGAGGATATGTACTCTCTCATAATAGATGTTATAATTCCAAAGAATTGAGAATGCAACTTATACATGTGGTTACATCATATCTCTTTATGGATCATAATTTAGAGATATTTACAAAAGTGCTTGCTGGCCTTTTGTTAGAAGAGTTTTAGTGGTGTTGAAATAAATCAACGGGTTCTTGGCTCGATATTATCGGAATTCGATTCGATTGAAGGATCTATGTGTTTCAAGCTTTGAAAAATAGAAATAAAATGAAAATAGAGCAATTAAAATAGCTAACTATCCTAGGAATTGAAAGTGCAAATTGGTAGGATGCCTCGGTCGTATGCCTTAAATGAAAATGCAAGCAAGTAATGAAAATAAGCAAGAAATGCAATGTTTCACTAAGTACAAGCATGCAAGCACAAGGTACAACTATGCATAAAATCCTAAATAATGCAAATTAGCAAAAATTGAAAGCATGAATGAAAAGAGCAATAGAAATTAACAAGAAAGTTCAAAACTTTAAAGAAAATAACAAGCAACAAAGAGTAGATCTAGGATTTAAGCATAAAACAAAGCATGAAAATAAAAATAAAAATAAAGCATAGGAAAAACTTAAAATCAAGACGATCAAGGACCCGATCTATAGCCTAGGTGTGTCACTCAACTAGAATCCATAGTCAATTCACATGTTTCATCATGAAACCAAGTAGCTAAGAGAAAAAGCATAGCATGAAGAACAAGCATGGAAATGAAGAACAAAGCATAAACTAGAAGAAAGCTTACTAGAATTAAGGAGAGAAACAAGCTTGAATTAAATTGCATCAAAGTAAAAATCCAAAGGAGTATTTGGATTCATCTTGAGCTTACAAACCCAAGGCAAAGCTTCCAAATTAAACTAAGAACAAGAGATAGAAAATTATCCCAAACTCAAGTTTGGGTTGGGAGGAGGTCTTTTTACAAAAATGAGAATTGTATCCTATTTATACTAATTTTTATTGGGTTTAAATGGGTCAATTTGGGCTTTTTAGGCTTAATTTCATGAATTTGACCAAAATTGACCAGTTTTGACCAAGATGGCTCAAGGTGGCTCGGTCTTGGCTCAAGGTGGCTCGGTCTTGGCTCAAGGTGGCTCGGTCTGGGGCATCCATGGCTCAATGTGGCTCGTTCTGGGGCTTCCATGGGCGTGCTGGGGCTAGGTGGGCACGATCCTGGGCGAGCTTGGGCACCGAAATGGGCGTGGGAGTAGGCAAGCCTGGGCACTACTCCGGGCTGCGTTTTGGGCGAGAATTCGGGCATTGAAGGGTGCAAATCTGGGCGATGTTGGGCGCAAACTGGGGAAGGAGCTGGGCGGGAATCTGGGCTTTCCTGGGCGAGAATCTGGGCACGAAACTGCTGCCTAGAAAGCTGCCTAGGGAGCTTCTCCTTAGGCTTGAAAGTGGGCAATCCCAGGCTAGGCTAGGCCACCATTCCAGAATATTTGCTCCCTTTTAAACTTGATCTTGGCACTAACTTGGGCATGAAAATAGGCAAGGTTAGACTTGGATTTTTGGCCTCCATGCCTTAGCTTGATTTAAAAATCATTAAGCCACCTATTAAAAGAGAATTTTAATTATTAAAACCCAAGAATTACACCAAACCTCAAGGTAATTGAACCAATTAACCCGTTAAAATATAAAATTAACAAGTCAAGTGAAAAACAACCAAACAAGAAAAACCACATAAAAACTTAATAAAATCCTATTAAAAACTACTAAAATCAACATAAAACTCTAACTAAAAATACTAGAAAAAACACAACAATTACATGCAAAACACCTTTCACTGCCAAGACAAATGAATCTAAGCCACTGAGTGCATTTACAACTAAATTGAGATGCTCACGAATGTGATACAACCATCTAAGTGACTACTTGATTGCAAAAAGATAATCTATCTATTGCGCACTATAAAGAAAATAAGTTTTGAATTTGTCATCGTATCTATATATATCAATGATATGGACATAATATGCACTCTTAACGAAATAAGAGAAACCGCTAGCTACTTGAATTTTTAATTTGAGATAATGAATCATGGGAAAACTCGGTCATGTCAAGGCTTTAAACTAAAACCGAGTTTGTGGAATACTAAATTCTACAATTTGCATATATCTAAAAGATGCTCAGGAGACTAAATATGGATAAGTGCAATATGTTAGCACTCTTATGATTGGTCAAAGTGAAGATATAAGAAAAGATCAACTTCGTCAGTGGAATGATGAAGAACTGGTGGGAGCCGAAATCCTTTACCTATGTATAATATGCACATTATTGTACAATTACTAATACAATTGACCAAATATTACTTTCTCAAAGTTATTATCTTGATTTATCAAGAGAGCGCAATATCACTGAAATGGAATAAAAAAGAATTTTGTTACCCAAAAGAAACTATTGACGCGAGTTTATTTTTCCCATTCATAAATATAGTTGGGACTACAGATGGTCTTGTAACCCTTACAGAATATATTGAGTTTACTTTCTATTGTGAAACACCAAATAGTATTATCGATGTTGGTTACCCATTCGATCCATGTAAAGAGATCATTATCATACATGTAGTAGTTCGTGAGTATCTATGGTAAATATTATAATCATACATATCTCTGAGAATAGTAGCTTGAACTATACCACTTGAGAACTCGCTTGTAGTTATGAAGATAATATAAGTTGTAACAAACAAATGAAAGTAGGCTACATGAAAGGTTATAATATGAACCATATCACCACAATTCTTCTACAACCAACAATTATTGACTTTCTCAAGATTCAAGTAAATTGAGTAAGTGGAGACTTAGAAAGTTCTCTTGATAGATGTACATATCAGAGAGAGGTGTAGGCGTCAGTGAGAGCCACAACATAGGTGTGTTGTACTCTTTTTCCTTCGACCAAGTTTTATTTTTTTTCCATTGGGTTTTGTTACTTGGTAAGGTTTTAACGAGGCAATAGAGCACCATTTCACTCTTTCACTTGTCACATGGGGGAGTGTTGAAGGAAAAACACAATTAGTGTGCTTTCGTCAATAAGTAATTGATGAAGGATAATTTAGGTATTTATAATCTTTATGTATTACGTGATACCCTATATTAAAGAGAGTATTTGATGAGTAAAAGAGTCCTAGTTATAATAATTTTCTACCTTTTCATTTACATCAATACATTTTAAATTTACTTTCAATGGTTAGAATATAGCTTTACATTGAAGTATTATATGCAGTTTGATAAATAATACTATAATATTGATTCATCAGGATATTTTAATGAATT
>BMAC01000155.1:1089545-1101396 GCA_014905375.1 Phtheirospermum japonicum
CATGTCTGATAGTGCAAATAATTAAAAAAAAAAACATGTAAGAGAAAAAATAGTCACGTAGGATTTCTTTTTAATTATATAGGAATTTACGTAATAGAATTATGATAAATACTCTAATTAATATTAAAAATAACAAGATCATTTAAATATATCTATCTATCTAATAATTAGAAAAAATATGTAAGATAGAAAAAACATCATGTAGAATTATTTTTTATTTTTAATTATATAGGAATTTACTTAATAAAATTAGGATAAATACTCTAATTAATATTAAAAATAACAAGATCATTTAAATATATCTATCTATCTAATAATTAGAAAAAAAATGTAAGATAGAAAAAAAGTCATGTAGAATTATTTTTTTATTTTTAATTATATAGGAATTTACTTAAAAAAATTAGGATAAATACCCTAATTAATATTAAAAATAACAAGATCATTTAAATCTATTTATCTATCTATCTATCTATCTATCTATCTATCTATCTATCTATCTATCACTTTTATGTTATTTTGGTTTTTATTGTGAGGTTTTTGTTATTTTATTTTACGCTTTTGTTTTAATTGTGAGTCCAATAATAATAAATTTGTCACTTTTTCTCAAAAGTAATTTGACCACTTTTTTAATTATATTATATAAAAATTACAACATAATTTAGTATTTATTTTATTATCTATCAACGTTTTATCTATCAAATATTATTATGATTCAATGCCTTTTTATTTGAATTGATCTTATAAATAATATTTAATATTAATGATGATTTAGTTATTTTTTTAATTATGTAGAAACTTTCTTAACATAATTAGAAAGGATACCCAAATTAATATTTAATAAAATTAATAAGATCATTTGAATATATATATATAAAAGATTAGGTTCATTTGAGAACCAATTCCCTAGGTCTTTCCCTTTTCTTCTTAATTTTGCATCATTAAATTAGCATCACATATAATGTAAAATAGCGGTTCCTAAAGTTCCCACCTTGGGAGTTGGTTCTCACATGAACCTAATCATATATATGTGTGTGTATATATATATATATATATATATATATAATTACTTATTTAAATATTTTAATACACTCAAGCTAATTATTTTTATTTTAGATAAAATAAAAAAAAAATTATTGTGCAACGCACGGGCATGATACTAGTAACTGTTAAGATGAAGTTCTAAACCACTTTATCTATTATTAGTATCTAATAATGTAGCAACTAAAAATATATTTGGAATGTAATCAAAATTCTCCAACCATTTTCGTTTCACATAAACAACATATTATTCTAATTGTTCATTTTTCATGCACTCACTAAAGATGAATACAATTTTAATACAATATTCAACAAAAAGGTGAGAAGTAGGATAATCACCGAAAAATAAATTAGATGCATCATTAACACCTTTAAAGTTTTTTCAAATAATCACATGTAGTCCATTGGTATGTATATAACATAATTCTAGTTTCTTGTTGGATAAAAAACGAACACAACAACTCTCTATACGAATATGTATTTTTCAATAATTTATATGTAGAGTTCCAACGAGTAGGCACATCGGTTGAAATATTTTTCCTTCAAACCTGTTTTCCTTACAAAATCTCACCCATTTTCGTTGCAAAGATTTATTACTATGAATACCCATGACCGCCGCTTTAATAGGAAAAACTTCATTTTTCAAAGCATTCAAACCATCTTGAGCAATTCAAAATATGACATATGCATCTAATATGAAAAAAATAAGCTATCAATGGATGATTTACAAATACTAATAAGCTCAATAATACTCGTCGTATTAGGAGTTGCATTGTCAAATGAAATAGAAAATATTTTTTCAACTAGACCATACTCTTGAAAAATCATATGAATTAACTGATAAATATTATGTGCATTATTGAGGTTTAAAATATTTAAATGCAAGCAAAAAAATTTGTAATGTAACCCAATGGCATGTAACACCCATGTAAGAGTTTTGTTCCCAGTGATCACTCCAAACATCTGAGCAAATTGATACTTTGTTTGGTAAACTAGTAAATTCATTACATAAGTTTAACTTATATTCACCAATAATTTTTTTAATATCACGAGTAAGGGTAGAGCGTGAGACTCTCGTACTCGAAGGATTAAAAGAAAGTTAGGTGAACTTTTCATATAAATCATCATTGAAAAAGTTAAAAGGAAGAGATCTAAAAGAGTTTTTATTGCCAATTCTATTTTATGAGTAGCGTCGAAATATATAAATAAATAAGAGGAGTTCGTACCTACCTGTCCTCCTTCTAGTTGAGTTTGAGTCTTATCGATACCAACTTTGTTGGGGTGTTTTTTGTTGAGATGGTAGTTCATATTCCCATATCCTCATCCTTCTTAGAATTGGTAAGATGATGTACAATAGTTGCAAGTGACTCGGTACCTCTTTTTTCATTTTTTGCCATCTTTCGGAGGTGGCTCATTTGCGAATGCTGGGATCTCAATTTCTTGAAAATGTCAAATCTTAACTCCGTTGTTGCCTGAGAACGAGATTCTAGGGAAGGATGGCTTGGAGGCAAATCATCGTGCTCCACCTCCTCTTGATCTGGCATTGGCATTTTTTCGCCGGCAAAGGCGACGATGGCTTGATAAATTCGATCATTGTCGGTATCACTTTAATCTTCATCAATGTCGATGGGGTTGGGATTGTAGTCACCGACCGAATGAGTGTTGCCTTATGATAAGCCGAAGGGATGGACATTGGTGTCGTCATCGAGTGATATACTCTTTTCTTTATCGGCTCGATGAAAATGAGAAGAACCTCCACGACTTGCCATTTCTTATATAGGTTAATACAAAAAATAAGAAAGAGTAGTAGGCTAAAGTAAGATTATAGATTTAGGATCATAACTAGAAATTAAGAAATGAATTTTGGAATTATAACATTAAACTTAAGACTTTATGTTTATGAAGGCTTGATAATTAAAGGAACTTAGTAAGTCACTAAATTTGCAAAGAAGGACAATGTAGAATAGAGAGATCATAGAAGATGATAGACTGGTGTAAGACAAATGAGTTGGGAAAGAGGAGTATTTATAGGAGTGAAAAAACAAAAAACAAAAATACAAAAAATAGGTGGCAGAACCGCAGGTTTTGGACCAAACCGATAGGTTTCGGTTCAATTCGACAGTTTGATCAACTGTCATTTCATTTGGATCGTTGATCATCAACGGTCACTTAATCCTGACCGTTGATTTCAAATTCGATGTTGACCGCGCCCAATGGATCTTTTTGACTGGTTGAACTGGAAAATTTTATTTTTAATTCTCAAACCGCCGGTTTCCGATTTGGAAAAAGCAGGAACTGGAACCGGACTGCGCTAACAGCGGTTCTGGTTTCTATAACCATTGACCGCCGGTTTGAACCATCAGTTTGTCTGGTTTGCCCGAATCGGTGAGCATGTCTAGAGATGGTGTTAGATTTTTAAGGGAAATTTCCGAACTAGTCCAAATGTGAAGAAAATATTCCCCACTAGTCCAATGAAATTAAAGTTCCCTAATAATCCTAACTTCCCTAGTGTAGACTAATATACCCTGTGAAATTGATACCCGTACGACAATCTAGTAAAATCAAATATTATCTGATAAAAATATCTTTCTTTCTTGTCAATTTACCGTAAATTAAGCCAACTCAAAATTTCTTGTTTTTCCCTATCGAGTAAACGTTTACTCCTAATTCCAAACTGAATAGATTGAATATCCCTTCAAAATATAATCCCTCACCCGCGGAGTTTGATTCGGAGTGATACCTACGTCCACACCAAAACCATTAGCCAGCGGATTTTGATACTCTAAGGAGAATTCTAAACTGGCGCAGTGCAAATTCTGGTCCAAATTTATTCCCCAATTTTGCCCAGCGGATTTTGATACTCTTAGGAGAATTCTAAACTGGCGCAGATCCAAATTTATTCCCCAATTTTGCGCAAATTGATACTGGAAATCAACATGCAAAAATGAAAAATGCCTCTCAAACCCGTCGCTGCTTTAAGCAATCTCGAACCCAGATTTGCTTCAAATCAAACTCCATACCATGCGCCCGTGCAAGCGAATTCCTAATTGATTATGGGTGGTTCAAATTTCGCAAATTCTMTTAAATTGTTGGTTGAATAGTTCAGCTATAAATAATCCTGGATATATGTCGAGGTTGGCGAAGATGAATCCACGGCCCAAGTAAGTTTTGTTAGTTTGCCTTGTTTTTTGTTTTTTTTTTTTGCCTTCAAAGTAGTTTGTAATTATTTTCTAATGAGTTTGCACTCTGCGTGTGTGTATCAAAGCAATACAGAACATTTCCTGTGAATTGCATCTGTGATGTAGACTGAAAAAATATTCAATAATTGCCTTGTTCTGAAATTTATTTGAATCTGTAGTTTTGAATTTGTGTTTTTGTATTTTGTATAGTTTGTAACTGCCTTTTTCAGGGAAAATTAGGTGGAACAACAGTTCTTGTTGTAATCGTCGATGTCCTTTTTCCAAAAAAAAATGTAATATTTTAGTTACAAACTGCTTTCTTTAAAAACTCTCTGATGAATTGGTAGTTTGGATTARTAGTTTGTAATTTGTAGGTGTTTTTTGATTGGATTAGTATTTGGCCTTATTAGTTAGGGTAATTACGTAATACACTAAAACTGCGTATTTGCAAACTTCTCAGTTTGGAATTGTATGTGGAGTTTTTTTTTTAATTTGAAGAAGTACTTTGAAATATGGAGATATGGTAGTTTGGTACTGATTTTGGAAATATACTTTGGAAATAAGGGTGTTATTTCGATTGGAATTATAAATCTTACAAGGCAGTTTGATATCTTTTTGGGTTATGTAGTTCGCAATTTCTAGACAGAGTAGGGCGTAATCATTAAATGAAACTTTCGAGAGTTATTTGTGATTGTAATTTGTCGCGGGCTTTTTTAACAGTTTGTGGTTCATCTAGTTTGGAATTTTGTGAAAGTGTAGTTCGTTATTATTAAATTGAAAATTGTAACAGTGTAGTTTGGGATTGTAAATGTTAGACGGTTGTTTAATACCTTTGTGGATTTATGTAGTTTGCGATTGTTTTACGCAGCAGCTCCGAATTTTTAAACGTAGACTTCCACAAATTGTTTTGGAATAAAATTTGTTGTAAAGGACTTTAACAGTTATTTGGTTTATGTAGTTTGTGATTCTTGAACAGAGTTTGTGATTATTAATTGCATTTATTTAACAGAGTGATGTTTGGGCGGAGTAGTTCGTATTCTTTTAATTGTAAATGTTTTAGGGCTTCTTAACGGTTATGTTGTTAATGTAGTTTGCAATTGTTTGTTAGAGTAGAGCATAATGTTTAAATTAAATTTTAAAGCGAGTATTTCTTGGATTATAATTGGTCACGAGCTTTTTAACAGGTTCGTGCTTCTATATGATTTGGAAATATCTGAAGTAGTTCGTAATTTTTTTAAAAAGAAAAAATTCTTGACACATTAGTTTGGGATTCTACATGTTTGACGGTCGTTTAACGACTTTGTTGTGTATGTGCTATGAAATTGTTTGAGAGGGTAGTTCCGAAACTTAACAAAATAAGAAGCTAAGACTTCTGGAAATATAAATGTTATAAATCATTGTAAAAGTTATTTGATTTATGTAGTTTGTGATTTTTGAACAAACTAGTTCGTAATCCTTAAATGCAATTATCTGCAGAGTATGGTAGGATAATAAATGTTATTGGGTTTTTTATATTTATTGTGGTTTATGTAAATTGGACTATTGAAATACAATGAGTTGAAAAGAACGAAGGATTATATTTTATGTCTGTTTTTTGTTTTTTTTTTCTGATTCTTAATTTTATTTTGAATAATCATTTAGTGTTCTATACATTTGTAAATCCAGTACCCATGCTATTATGTACACTTGTAATTTTTCTTTCAATCAATTAGCCATAATTCATAAGCTTTCTTAATGTAGTTTAATATTATAAATTCTAAGCTACTTTAACTAACTAAACAACCTAAAATACGTTTAGGTAGATAGGAATTTGAAAACACAAACTACAAAAATTAGGTGAAATTGATAGAATATTTAATATGTTAGTATCTTATTCTTCTAATTCAAAATGCAATATTTGTATGTGAATCATGGACCACGGGCAGATGTCGATCCCGAAGAAGACAACCAAAAAGAAAGAGTAAGAAACTGAGTACTACTATGACTACCGTCTATTTATATATTTGGATATGTACTTATTGTACTGTATTTTGTTCAATTAAGTATATTCCGGTTTACATGAAATAGGTCATTGATGCATACGGAGGATACTTGAAGAAGACTTATAGTGCAAATAAGAAATTTACGATTGTTCGAGCAGATTGTTGGGTAAGCTTTCAAAAGCAGCACTAATGCTTAAGCTTATATTCATTTCTACCTTATTTCATGACAAATTATGTATGTTTTGGGCAGACAAGTATCGTTCGGTTCAGTAGCCAACAATAGATAGACGAAGTTGTGAAAGCATCAAGGGACGAGGAGGCCCTAATTTTATTTCCAATGTTGTCCACAGGGAACGATAGTGGTTTAGGCGCCAACCACTGGACATTGTTGGTTTTGGACGTAGCGAATGAGCATTGGAGGTTTTACAACTCAAAGAGGCCCCGTAAGAGCACTCAAAAAGATAAGTACCTCGCCGACGCGGTGAAACTGGTACGTTGTTGGGAATCAGTCCTCAATAATAAACTAGTTTCAAATAAATGAAATATTGAACTAGTTTCTTAAAAAATAAAACATACCGACTAAAAAATATAAAATTACTCTGGATTAAATAGAGTGGAACTGAATCGTCAATGTTGATTATAAAGTAATGTTCATGAATTCAAGACTACTTATGAAACATCCAAGACTACTTATTTCACTTTTGCACACAGATTATAAAATACTCTTAATAAAAATGAGTTATTTTTATAAAATTCTAAACTACTGATTAAGAAATATAAAACTAATCTTGTTTAAATAGAGTGGAACAGAATATTCAGTTTTCAAAATAAAGTAATGTTCAGAAATTCAAGACTACTTAACAAACATTCAAAACTACTGTTTTCATGTTTATAAACAGATTCAAAACTAGTTTTACAAAAAATAATAAACTAATTATATATAGATCCAAACTCATGATTGATAGATATAAAACTACCGATATTATTTTTACTGGATCATCATTTTTGATAATAAACTAACGTGCAAAAATCCAATACTGCTCCTGAAAATATTTAAAACTACTCTGGTACGTTGTTGAGAATCAGTCCTCAATAATAAACTGGTTTCAAATAAATGAAATATTGAACTGGTTTCTTAAAAAATAAAACTACCGACTTAAAAATATAAAATTACTCTGGATTAAATAGAGTGGAACTGAATCGTCAATGTTGAATATAAAGTAATGTTCATGAATTCAAGACTACTTATGAAACATCCAAGAATGCTTATTTCACTTTCACACACAGATTATAAACTACTCTTAATAAAAATGAGTTATTTTTATAAAATTCTAAACTACTGATTAAGAAATATAAAACTACTCTTGTTTAAATAGAGTGGAACAGAATATGCAGTTTTCAAAATAAAGTAATGTTCAGAAATTCAAGACTACTTAACAAATATTCAGAACTACTGTTTTCATGTTTACAAACAGATTCAAAACTAGTTTTACAAAAATAATAAACTAATTATATATATATCCAAACTCACGATTGATAGATATAGAACTACCGATATTAGTTTTACTGGATCATCATTTTTGATAATAAACTAACGTGCAAAAATTCAATACTACTCTTGAAATATTTAAAACTACTCTGTTCAATTTTAATAGTAGTCTCTGAAATTTGAAACTGCTCAGATTGTTATTTTTCCCGTGAATGCAGAAGACGATCATCGATGCTAAGTCGGGAGAGAATGCAAAAGTAAACCTGCAGCTCTCAACACAGCAATGCGAACTACCTGTTATCCCAGTTAATGGGTTACCTTCGCAAGGACAGACGTAAGAAAAAATAAGAATCTGAATAATTATTGATTGAGAATATGTAAACTACATTCTTTTGAATCATAAATAATTTTTGTGTGTTTTCTATAGGAATGATTGTGCGATGTTCACATGCTACTTCATGAAGCATGTTGTGCTGAACCAAGACTTTCCGGTGGACTTCAACAGTAATATCATGAATAGGATCAAGGCTGAAGTCATTGAGTCAATACTTTGTAATAACATTAATAAGTACGATATGCCGACGAATCTGATGAATTGGGTTTTTTGTTTTTGCTCGAAGAGAGTGACTGGTAGGTTTTATATTATTATGTGCATTTAAAACGATGGTATTCGAGTGGATATTTTGATTCCGTACCGAAACGATGTACAGATTGTAGTTGGAGACATTTGAAAATAATATATTATCTTGCAGTCTCATTCAATTTATAATTTTTTCGTCGTCTTTTTAATGCTGTGGTATTGTTTGATTTTTTTATTCAGTTCATAAGTACATGAATACTATAGTAGATTCAGAACTGTTGTGTTATGTGGATTGAGTATTTAGATATGAATAATTGTTTTCATTCTGAGCTAGTAGTTTACAACCTATAATGGATACTAGATGATACAAATATCTAGAAAGTTGTATTAACTTTATGAAGAATATGCGTGAATTACTATGGCGCAAGTAATTCCAAACTACACTACTAAAAATTATAAAATATTGAATTCAGATAGCGTACTTTGTTGAAAATATTACGAACTACATTTATTATCTCTGTCAACCTCATAGAATGTGATTACGAACTACTCTGTTAAATAATTACGAACTACTCAGTTAAATAATTATGAACTACCTTGTCTATTGTTGATGAACCCCTATGCTACTTAATTATGAACTACTGTACTAAATAATAATGAACTACTTTCACAACTAATCATGAACTACTCTGTTTAATACTGATGAAACACTCTGTTAAATAATTACGAACTACTCTGGTATATAATTACGGACTACTCTGTTTAATGTTGATGAATCACTATGTTAAATAATTACGAACTACTTTGTTAAATAATTACGAACTACTCTGGTATATAATAATGGACTACTCTGTTTAATGTTGATGAATCACTATGTTAAATAATTACGAACTACTATGTTAAAATGTGATGAGTATAATTAGCAACTACAATGAATATTTATGAACGAACTACAACTACTCACAAGAAAACAACAAACTAGTACTACATATAAAATATTAAGTGGTCAATCTAGTGGTTCGGTGCAATTTTTCTTGTTGTGATTCCCAACCCGACCACATCTACCACATTTAATTCTTCTTGGTATGTGCTCGCCTTGTGAAAGAATCCTTTTCTTCTTTGGTCTTCCAGGTGGCCGCTTAGTCTTCGRTGGGATGACTGTTCRTGTGTCGTTAGGATCTTTTGACCTTCCGAAAATTGGAACCGGCTGAATATGATATGAGTAACAACGTACGTACGCATCGACGTGGTAAAACTCATCCACGTAGGTTGAAATAGGCCTGCCGGTGCGCAAGATGCATGCCAAAGCATGTGAACATGGAAGTTCGCAAATTTGCCATTGTCTGTAGTTGGGAGATAAATACACACTAATTTTAAAAAATCTGCAAGTACACTAAACAACATACCAATTTTCAGAACTACTACATAGAATAATTACTTTGCATTACAAAATAAGGGTGTAGTTGAATACTTACAAACTACATACTCGACTAGTTGGGCTACAGTTTGAAAATACATGGAAACTATATTCTAAACTACTATATAAACTGGAATCAAAAAATAACTTGAGAATACGTGCGGAATGACCTAACCCTAACAAAAAAATGAAAAAATTCTTAAAAAAGAGGGTCGCTTCAGTCCCAAAAAAAGAAAAGTAGTTATTATTTGGACTACAGTATAGGACTGTGATCAACTAGTTATAAACTACCTAATGGAGTAGTTTGAAATCTGTTTGTTAGGGTTGTATTCGACGAGTTATATACTACCTAAGCATGTAGTCTGGAATCTATTTGTTACTTCATTTGAAAAAATTAGTTCCTAACTTCAATATTCCATAAAGTCTGCATTCCATAGATTTAAAACTCTCTGGAAAACTAGTTTAAAATCTGTTAGTAAGAAAGGTGAATTGATTTAAAGCTCTTTGAACGAGTAGTTTATAATATGTTTGCAAACAAAGTGAACTGCTTTCCACGAAAAAAAATTCGTGATAACTATCTCCTTCAATTCGACAATTTTTGAAACTGCTTGTTAATGGTTGTATTCGAAATATTTGGTGCCATTTGAGACAATTCGAAAATATTTTGATGCATTCTGAAATGTTTTGGAACTATATTGAAAACTATGTTTTGCAAACTGATGCTGTAAACTCAAAAATTCGAAACTATTCTACTGCGTTCTGAAACCATTCAGAACGATACTGAAAAGTATCTTTTCAAACTGAGGCTGCAAACTCAAAAATTCAAAACTATTCTACTACGTTCCGAAACCATTCGGAACGATACTGAAAAGTATCTTTTTCAAACTGAGGCTGCAAACTCAAAAATTAAGAAATTATTCTGCTGCGTTCCGAAAGAATTCGGAACTATTCTGATATTATTTTGATCTATTTCGAAAAAAATCGAAATTATTCTGAACAAAAACTATTATTTGTAAGGTTCAGAAAAAAATATACTGATGATTGGAAAGTAGAAGAACAGACATTTCCTGAAAAAAAAAAACTTTCGTCTGTATACAAAATTTTATAAAAAAGAAAAAATCCATAGAATAGATTACTTACTATCAGTCTCCATTTGCAAAGAACACCAATCGGTTTTGTGTGTTATCAACTGTGTATGATGGATGTGATAACAAAAATCGTATGTTGTTTTGTAGTTTAAAATTCTATACAGAGAATCATAGTTTATTGGCGATTGGCGTGGCCAGTGAGAATTGATTGCGTCAATCATTCTTTCAATCTGCGTTTCTTTCTATCTTGGCGAGGGTTTTTGTCTCTTCAGTTTATTGGAGCAGAGTTGTCAATATACTAATTAATACGGACTATATGGTATGAATTTGTCCTAGATGGGAATAAAAAGATTCGTAGGATTTTATGGGATCTAGGTTCTATTATATGTAACTAAATAGGAATTTTTCCAATTTTTAAAACTTTTGAATTGAGTTGTGTATTTTTCTAAAATGACATCTAAAATTAATTTGGAATTGTTGAAAATAGTGGGTGAAACTTTCTTTAGAAAGAAAATTAGTATAATACTTGTGCTTCCTGCTTGACATGGGTTTCCAAAAAAAATTCGCCCATGTTCGAGATTAAATTGATAATTTGAATACCAAATATTCGTCTGTTCTAAAAGTTAAAAATCAAGTACTCAACTAACAATTTATTACACCTAATCTATATACTATTAATACATATAATTAAATATTACTAAATATAATATTATAATATAACATCATTTATTTTTCAAAAATGATCTGATATAAAATACAATATAATATACATCATCAAATATAAAGGACTATGTGTTATATAACAAACAAATAATATTCACAAAATTTAGAATACCCCAAAATTTTAAAAATCAAGATTTAATATTACAACGAGTGGTAGTCCAAACAAATCCTAAAAACTTAATTTGAAAACTTTTACTAATTTATGCATGAAATAACAAAATAGTTACAACAGATCAAACCAGACTTTTTATGTCGATACATAATTTATGAATGAAATTACAAAATAGTTACAAAAGATCAAACCAAACTTTTTATGTCGATACATAATTTATGCATGAAATGGCGTCAAATGAAG
>BMAC01000155.1:1119642-1130708 GCA_014905375.1 Phtheirospermum japonicum
TTTTTTAAACTTGGTGGTGGTAGTTTTTTAGTTAAAAAGAGGTACAATTTATTTATTTATTATTTACTTTTTTTACTTCCTTCGTCCCAAAATTATAGTCATGCGGTTGATTTCACACAGATTAAGAAATGAATAGTTTATATAGTTAAGTCAGTAATTTAGTTAGTATTTTCCAATTATATCATTTTTGGATTTATTAATGTCAATTAATACTTATAGAAATCAGTGTTAGAATTAATATATTTGTTATTTGAATAGTAAAATTTTACATTGTAATCATCAATTCTTAATTTACCATGTATGTAGAAAATAAGTATTTCAAGAATATTAATTACGTGTATGTGTGGAAATGAAAACTTAATTATATGTTAAATATAGTAATTGGACTATTTTTGTGAGACGAACAAATATATAATATTGAACTATATTTATAGAACGGATAAAATATTATATAAATAAAAAAAAAGTTTCAATTTGGGGGTACATTTGTACCCTTGAACTCATCCTCCGCCCTTAGAAATTTATCAGTGACAAAAGCAATGACACCAAACTAGCCCTTGAGCAATCACATCAAGGGGTATGTAATTAAAACTACCACATAATACTATAATAATATAAGTTTCAAGCCATATTAATTAAGTAATTTTACAAACTATAGCAAAATAAATATATATTAGTTTGATATAGCCACCTTAAAGCTGATGACTGAATTTGACCACGAAAAATACTTTCTACTACTATAATTTAGTTAAAGAATTGTTAGAATAAAGAAAATTGAAGATGAAACAACTAATTATAGTTTTAAAATTCAAATTCTCACACACGCATCATTAATTAGGTCATAGTGATGTATTACATAACTAACATGCAAAGAATATGAGGAAAATAAAAATTCTTATGTTCAGACTGTAGGAAACTTCAGGTAAATGAGTGGGGAAATAACCTCCAAAAACCAGCTTATATTTTAAGTTTTAATTCCATTACGGCTACAATGGGTAGAATATTTTGAAGCCTTCATTTGATTGCAAAGACCAAAACACTATAGAGCCAAAATCAATGGATATTTGACCTCCACAGAATCTGGCCCTATTTTGAACTTTCAGTTAATTTAAAATACAATTAACCAAATTAATCTAGTATTATAAAATATGAGAATTGGGTCGGACCAAATTGAGAGCACGTGCCCACACATGGTTGCCTCGGGTCGGTTCCACCATACCCACTTAATTGATTAGAATCTTTCATTAACATCGTCACACATATTAGTAGTCTAATCAAATCAAATCCTTATCCCATGTCTAAACTCAATCGAGGGTCTTTAATTACCAAAATAAGTAATTAAGTAAATTAATCATGTACTTTGGTGTCGGGTAACCTTATACATCACAGCGATGTGTTTATATTGTATCATGATTGATTTTTTTTATTATTATTAATGGTAATTACAAGTCTTTAGTTATCAGACTCTTTAACCCGAAATTTGGCACCTCTGACCTCTGCAACTGAATTTGCTTATTTGCATAAGGTTAAGTATCAAATTATGTTTAAAATAAATAAGAATAAAATTATCACATTACACAAAATTTGGAGAGTGTATACTATGGATCCAGGTGCACCATGTAATTTAATTTATCATCGTATATAATTGTCATATATTATCACATATAACAGGTACATATCATCACATATAACTGATATATATCATCACAAGTAATTGAAGTTCTAATTCTAAAATTAAAAAAATAAACCTAAAACAAAAAATTAATCCATAAAAATGAAAAATTAATACCTAAAATAAAAAACTAAATCCTGAAATTTAATATTAAACTCTAAATTCTAAATTTCTATCATATATCATCACATATAACTGACACATATCATCACATATAACTGACAGAATGATAGATTTTTGGCAGTACCCTAAAATGAAAAATTAAATAAAAAATTAAACTTTAAAATGAAATATTAAACCCTAAAAATGGAAAACTAAACCCTAAATTCTAAATTTTTGACATATATCATCACGTATAACTATCATATATCATCACGTAAAACAGGGTGTACCTAGCAAGGTGCACCAGGTGTAACTAATAAATTGCTCCAAACTTGCTAACAAACACCGTATTAATATTTAAAATCCTAATTATATCCTTATATAATTTATTATTATATGTGCAATCATATCAATGGAAGAGGTATAAAGATCTCATGAGCAAAGGGTTTCAATATTTGAGGCATTTTGAATTAATTGTGCTGTATTTCTAATAAGCTCAAAACTACTACTCGTTCTATTTTAGAGGTCTCCATATAAGATTGTATTTCATAAAATTAGAATTTTTCCCACTCAGAGATAGACTCTCATTTAAGTAATAATTGTATGTAATTATTTGTGAAGTGAGATACAAAATTGTATTCTACATCTACTTGAATATAACAAATGTAATTATTGCCGCCTTGGTAAATATATTCGGCAAATGCACATAGTTGGGTCCAAATTTACTTCAA
Source organism: Phtheirospermum japonicum (assembly GCA_014905375.1). Classification (NCBI taxonomy): domain Eukaryota; kingdom Viridiplantae; phylum Streptophyta; class Magnoliopsida; order Lamiales; family Orobanchaceae; genus Phtheirospermum; species Phtheirospermum japonicum. The sequence continues at coordinate 1,122,148 of BMAC01000155.1, forward strand.
AATGTATGTAGTGTCAGCAGAAGAAAAGTTGTTTTGAGAGAATAATCTCGACGGAATGAACCACATCCCTTTTTTAAATGAAAAAAAGAAAATTTTAGAAAATAATAATTATAACATAAAAAATCATGTACTTCTGAATGAGAGAGGTATTTATAAAGTTTTTGTTTAGTATCTCATGCATTAGCTGCATTGTTTATTAGTATTAGACTTTTAACACACGTGGTTTTAGTTTAGACTATTGTTTTTGGGCTAATAATCATTATTTTGGTGAAAAGTTTTTTCTGTCCCAAAAATTTCGTATAATTTTAAATTTTGCTTTATAATTTTTTTTTTCCACATATACTTTGTCTCGTTAACTGTATGTTTTTTACACGTTATTTTATTGAGCTATTGTTCGATAAAAATTGTTATAAAAAAAACTAATTTTGGCCGCATCCAATAGCTTGAGGACTAAACCTGCAGTTGAATTGACCCTTATTATATTATTAATTACCCACTAAATAATCCATCACGAAAGTTGATAACGGGTTTACGGCCAATATTTAGATCAGTTATTGCAGTTAAAAAGTGGGATATAAAATGAGAAAAATCCAAGTAACAGAGAGTGGGACAGAAGGTTTGACCGAGAAGAAGCCTCCTTCCCCTCTTTGACCAAAATACCTTACGCGTTATATACATTTCCAACTTCCCCAAAACTCATCTTCAAATTCTTTTAATTTATTCCTCTCTCTACCATACATACACACAGCAAACACACACACACACACACACTCACAGAGAAAACAATGAAGAGATCAGTAATAGTAATCGTGCTTCCGAGATGGATTAAAACCCTGTTCTTCTTAATCACCATGTTAATCTCTCTGCTTTTGTTCTCAGCCCCAATTCTTCTAGTCATCGCCGACGCACTCCTCCCCTCCGCCTTCATGTCCGCCGCCCTCTCTCCGCCGTCGCCGCCGCTCAATCTGCAGACAATCTCCTCTCACCTCAACAGCTACGATTTTCGTCGCTCGCTCATCGATATTCCCATCGTCTCCATCATCCGCTCTGCAATCATACTATGTGAGTTAATGAGCTAGAATTAGGGATTCGGTTCTTAATTTCCTGAAATTAAATCAATAATCTTATTTATTTATTTATTTTTGGGAGCATTATAGGTGTTTATAGTCTTTGCGACGGGCCAAGGCTGTCGAACGGCTTGTACATGGGCGTCGCCACAGTGTGCTCGGCGGTGTCGCTGGTGTTTGTGTCCTTGAAAGCTTCGTATGTGTTCATGAGTAGCAGCTATGGTGGTTATTGGGGGTATTCAAGCGGTTATGTGAGAGCGATGGTGGCGGCGATGTTCGTTTCGTCGTTGGGATTGGCGATTGGGCACGTTGTGGTGGCGTACAGGACCAGTTGTAGAGAGAGAAGAAAGCTTCTCGTGTACAAGATTGATATTGAAGCTGTAAGTCTCTCTCTCTCTCTTTCCACTTTTTTTTTTCCCGTTGACAGGGGCTATATGGTCATTTTACCTGCTGAGTTTTTTAACTTGTTTTATTATTTCGAGCCATTTTTATTAATCGTAAACACACCCTGAGTTTTTATTGGATTTTAGAACTTGTTTTTGAGCTTGTTATTAGTACTCAAATTGAGCTTGAATGTGATTTATTCGAGGGAAACACAAATTGAGCTTGAATAGCTCGATATAATAATTTGTGCTAATTTTGGTTTTACATGCCTACATGCGCATTTGTTTTTTAGTCCAAGGTATATGGATATTTTTGATGATGCAAGTTGGGGTGTTAGAAGACCCACTACTCCGCTGTATAAAGATGACCCACAAAGTTCAACTAGTGCGTGTTGGTTATGGTTCCATTTGTGACTTTCAATTATGAAGCAAGTGCTTCAATATCGTGGATTTTACAATTTTATAAGCTTTGAAACTAAGATGTTTGAAATCTATAATTCTTTTTAATGAAAGAAAGGAGTTTCTGGCCCCTTTTTTGGGAATATTAACTACAACTTCTTTGAGCTTCATGTTAATTTATTTTTATAAATAATTTCTAAGAATATAATAATAAATGTTGGAAAATATAGGAGTTTATTAAAATTTAAGACAAATTTTGACAAAATACCCTCCAAGTCTCCTCTCAAATTTTTGGAAAAATTGAATGATAGAGACCATATACTTTATTTGCCCATTATTTCGCATTCTTTTTGTGTAGATGTTTGAAAATCTGTTTAAAAAAAAAAAAGCAGTAGCAGCTGGGAGATTTCATTGAAATTTCAAAAAGTAAGGACCAAAAGAGATATAGAATATTATAACTTTTGTATGGATTACTCTAAAGTCTAGTTATTCCAAGCCTAGGTTGTTCACATGGCAATTTCTAACATGACACCGCACGACATTGTGCAAAAATCTGAACAGCGAGCTCGGAATCAACCCAAATTGTCACCCCTCCTTGATTTTACCTAATTCAAATTTTATACTTAAATTAAAATTGAATTAGAATTTAGTCCCCTGTTAAATCTTGATATTTTTAAATATTTAATTAAGATTTCTAGACTTATAACGAACCGTATGCCTTGGCTGCAGGTTTCAGCATGCAAGAATGGATTTCCTAGATACCAGAAAATACTCCAAGAAGCAAGAACAAAGTAGAAAAACAAATTTGCTTTTTATTTAATATATTCTTCCTCAAATCCAGGTAAAATACTAACAGAGAATATTTAATTGCCAAATACATAATCTGTGATTTTAATGCTGCCCATAAGCTGCCTTTTGGCTTTTGTATATAACCGGTTTAACTAATTCCAACTACCCTGTTTTTTTATTTTCCTTACAGGTTCATCCGAAGGAGATCTATATAGTCTGGGGTTACGAAGAAAAAAGTTATGCAGAAACGTAGATTAGGAGTATATGCACATTTTTGTATAATGTATATGCATACATCATACGTGTATAGTGTATAGTCGTATACGAATATGTATGTAAATACGTAGAATGTTATGTCAATGTCCAAGAGCTACTGCAGGTGTTCTCATGTAACTTAATCTTAGGTTATGCTACCGCAGGGTTCATTTATGAAAGGACTTGAATTGGTTGCCTCAATTGTACTTTTGCGTGTAAGAATATTATATATATCTCTATAAATGGAACTTTGAACCGATGATATCTATTATTTTACCAAATTTGGAATCAATATTTTGCGACAAAATAGTGCAGTAAAAAGTGTAATTTGTGTGGTTCTGAACCTAAAATGCAAATTTGAGCAATCTTAAATAAATGGACATTTTTTTCACATTGCCCAGATGTATGTCAAATTAGAGATCCACACTGTCAGCTGAAGGGGAATTCTTGCACTCATATTTCCCATAAAATAATGAATCGAGTAATTACAGGCTTCCATTTATATATTTTTGAATAATGAATTGGGGAGTATGAAGAAAGACGAGTAACTCAGAAACTTAAGGCTCAAATCCTAATCGGTTTCTTATTAGTGTGGATAATAGACTCGAATTCTTGGCACAAAGCATCAAATCGCCACATCTGTGTACACTAAAGATTTCTTGCAAGGCTTAACAAGATACCTTGGGTTAGTAAATAATAATAATAATAATAATAATAATAATAATAATTGGGAAAGAAGAGAATCTGAAGCGCAATTTGCAAAAGCAGGGCAGTTGCCAACTAGAAGGCATTAGAAAATATGTTGTACCCACCCCCAAAGTGATCACAGGTCATCCAAACATTTAATCTTGATATTATTACAAGTTTTACAGATCATACATCCACATTATGCAAAGATAATGGCCAAATCAGGTAAGAGACATATCCCTCACCGATTTTATGTCCCCATGTAATGTTAGGAATCGCATAGTGCAGACAATATGACAGTTTTAAAAGTTAGGAATCCCAATAGTGCAGACAAATGACAATTCAACAATTTTATCATCTCTAAACCGTTCCCAAAATAATACAACTTGGCTAAAACATTTTCTCAAAAAAAAAAAAAAAAGACTAACTTGATTAAAGCGAGATCAATCATTTTATTGGTGATACAAGTCCGCAGCCACTTTTTGAATGCACATTGGGTAAACCTTTAAAACTTAATGTAATAACATGCAAATCACGTTATTTAGATAAATTATATAAAAAAAAAACACTACGCATTATATTTTTCTTAATTAACTCACTTTACAAAAACCAAAGAAGCCTATTTCTTTGTGTTTCCTTAATCCTGTAGCCTTGAAAATAAGTTCGTGTGCTTAGCTGCTAGACAAAATTGAGAAAAAAGATATGGGCTAATTTAGTTTGGGCTTTGGCTAGTCTATTTGTATTCTATAAACCAACGAACCCTAATGTGCCTAATCCTTGATAGTGTAGCTCTCCACGTAACATATGGGAAAGTGACTTTTTCTACGCTCACCCTTGCCCAAAGCTATGATATACGGACACTCTATTATTAACTCCGATGGTGAATTAGACACTCCGTAAACGTGACACGTAGTCAATATACTTCCGACACATGTTGGATGCGTATCCTATTTTTTTTATTTTCTTTTAATTTTTGAAAGGGGATACGGTTCGAACACGCCTAGTACACGGCGGGACATACAGGGACACTGCCCGAACACATTCCCAACACATTTTTTCAATTTTGTTTTCAAGATTTTATTATTTTTAATTATTATCATTTTTCATTTTACTTGGGATTTTATCAATTATTTTGAATGAGTTTGTAATTAATTTAGACGATTAATTGAAAATAAAATTATTACAATTTAATATTGTAAGAAATAAATATATTAATAATTATTTATATTATAAACGTGTTCGAGCCGTGTCATGTCTTATATTTTTAAAAATAAACATGTTCTCGTGTCTGTGTCCATGTCGTGTCGTATCGAGTCCGTGTTCGTATCGGTGCAACTTAGCCAACAAGCCAACGAGGTATAAATGAGTCTGAATATATATAAATTAGTTTAACACCCGCATATTATGGGGGATTTGAAAAAGAGTAATACTAATTAATAATACTAAAAGAATAATATTGAATATGGTACACACAAATTGTAACATTATTTTTCTATTTACACAAAGATTATTCTTCACAAAAAAGTAACACTCATTAAAAATATTAAAAGAATAATATTGAAAATGGTACACACAAATGTAATATTATTTTTCTATTTACACAAATATTATTCTTCACAATAAATAATTTTTACACATAAATTGGAGCATTATTTGTTCTAAATACAGTAAGATTGGTTTTCACAATAAATACGAAATTAGTTATAAGATATATATCAAAATACCCTATACATGAAAGGAAACTCATAGAAATGGAGTTTTTAAAAAAGTAAAACATACAACACCTAAATGTAGCATGTAAATATGTGATATAAAAATTTAAAATTTATAAGGAACTGATAATTCTATTAAAAAATATCGTATATCTAACTTGTAGTATATGTAATACTATTTTTTTTTCCTTTTATGTTTTTTTTTTCTTGCGAAAGACATTAATTTATAATGTGTATCGATACATTTTATAGGAATTAGATAAGAAGATTTATAATATATTTAATAATTATTTTTCTAGGTATAACAATTTGTTATTATTAGTTGTTCTCTCTCTCTCTCTCTCTCTCTCTCTCTCTAGCGTAACAGTAGTTTTTCTCAATGTTATATTAGGATTAGATATTGAAATTTAAGTTATATATTTTATATTTATTTTTCTTTTATAATAATTTTATATAACTCGTATTTTTCTTAAATAAAATATTTGAAATCGTAAAAATAAAATTATTTCAACTTTTATTATAAATAAAAAACAATTCAACTTATAGATTTTTTCTAATTAAATATGACTTATTTATAATAAAGTAAGATATTGAATTAGGCAAAATATGATAAAGAAAATATTGAATTAGGTAACATACAGTAAAAGGAAAATATTAAATTAGGAAAAATATAATGATAGAAATGTATTAAATTAGGTAAAAATATATAAAAGGAAAATATGAAATTAGTTAGATATTAAGTTCGATTACACCAAAGCATCAGAATTTTTCAATCTTAAAAAAGTATGGGAAACAGACACATAGAATAAAAGAATTTTGCATTAATTAGAGGAGGTGGGTATAAGTAGAACTCATATAACTAGTTAAACAGGTTCGGTCAAGTTGGGTCACGACCAATCTGCTATAATATATTTAGCTCGCATAACACGTTTGCTAATCGCACCTATATACTAAAATCTCTATCATACATGTCTGATTAGGAAGCTTCGGACTGGCTGTAATTTTCTAGTGGTTCTCATACTTACTTGACACATTTTGAAGGTTTGGAAACTTACTAAATATAAGAATTCTATTATCTACTTAATTTATTATATTTCCTTTTATTATATATTGCCTAACTTAATCTTTTCCTTTTTTTATATTTGCCCAATTTAGTATTTTTTTATTATATTTTATCTAATTAAATATTTTCTTTTATTCTTCTAATATAAATATATAAGAAGTCATATATAATTAGACAAAGAATTCCAAATTATTTATTTTAATTAAAATATAAATTACTTATAAGATTAATGTTAATTACAATAATAACTTAATTATTTATTAATAATCTAAATAAGTTGTATTTAGAATAAAGTTAAAATATTTTTATTCTTAGGAATTAAAATATATAATATAATTAAATTACGAGTTACTTGCAATAACCTAAGTATCTAACTAAAAATATTATTAACGAATTTAATTTAAATATAAAAATATAAAATTATATAATAATTACTAAATATTAACTAGACACCAGTAGCGGAAAGGCTTCAGGCGAGCAGGCGGAAGAGTCCAAACCTAACCAAGTCCCGCTAGAGCTCGGGTAGCTCGTTCCCTGCTAGTAAAGAGGTGCGAAGCAGCTCGACTAAAGGAGAGGAGAGGCTAGAAGAAAGGAGCAATCCGTCTCATATGTGGAATAGGCTAGCGCATATCAAGCATCTGTAGCAGGCAGCAGAAGCCCTTTTGAAAGAAGCTATTCAGGAACAAATGGACCGGTTTCTACTTCAGGAACAAGCATAAAGAAATTGTTCACTTTTATTTAAAAAAAAGACTCACGCATCTTGTATTCAAATTATACAAAAAGTTTTTCTTGCTATCGAAATCAAAAAATAGATGGAAAACGGATTGCTCCTTTCTTCTAGCCTCTCCTCTCCTTTAGTCGAGCTGCTTCGCTTACAATACGACACGAGTTGAGAATATGACATCTTTTGAATTTCTCTAAGTATGTAATTAAGAATTATTATTAAGTATTAAAATATAAAAACATTTAATAATAATAATTAATTAATAGAAATTAGACATAGTTGAGCGTGTAACAATTGAATATAAGTATGTAAATATGAAGTTATTAACAAATTTAATCTAAATATTAAAATAAAAAATTACTTAACAAAATAATAGTTAATAAAATAACTAGCCATCTGTACAAGACACAAGTTGAGAATATGATATATTTTGAATTTTTCTTATTTTTAGATTGAAAACTCTGTAATGATTAAAAATAGTTTTTATACTTATCTTTTGATAATCTCGTGTAGCACACGGGTGTTAAACTAGTTTAGAATAATAAATAAATAATCGTAGGAAGAAAAAAAAAAGCTGAAGGAAAGAAGCCATTGGTTGCAAGTAGATTTATAAGATCAAGCATAAGCATAAAGAGATGGCTCGATAGAGAGATAGAAAGCTAGATTAGTAGCAAAAAGATTCCTTAAAGAATACTGAGTTGAACCCTTTAGAGAAAGGGAAAACATTTGCTCGAGGTTGCTAAACACCATTTGTGGCATTCTTGCCTTGCCTGTAATCAAAAGGTGGCCTTATTTCAATTTGACGTGAAGAATTCCTTTCAACAACATAAGTGAAGGTGGGGTCCGCAATAAAGATTGGGTTGAACCAAGCTACAATTGATCCAAATGTTTTTGTTCAATAAGATACCAAAGTGGAACGTATTCTTAAAATTTAAATGCTAAAAGCACTTTATTACTTTTATGTTTGAAATTATGATATGTTATATAATTATATAGAGTTTCTTTTTTATGTTATGAATTGTGTTTGTAAAATTAGAAGGTCTATGGATATAAGAATAATTTTCAGATTCACGATGTTTTGATTCGAACTTTTATGTACCTACTTTATAAATATTTGTCAATTATTCAAAAGCTCGCTCGCAAGAGTACAAGTTCGCATGTAGGTTGGTAAGTTGAATCGAGTCGATCTCTCGAGGAAAACTAGATTCGGAAGTGTTTCTTGTGTTTGTCGTTCACGAATAAGAAATAAAATAAAACTCTAATCTAAACACATAAAAGCAATAAATTGATCTAAATGAAGAATAATTAAAAATTAAGAGTTTTGAAAAGATTTTGAAAACAAGGGTTCTAGAGCTTCGAATCGTTTCCACGATCTATTGGGATAAACCCAATTGATGGTTCACGACGATTCTAGGCTCTAGACCCGTTAGATCTAGCCAATCAATCTCATCAATATTATCATAATAATCTCATCACAATCAT
>BMAC01000155.1:1137063-1151780 GCA_014905375.1 Phtheirospermum japonicum
ATTCGAGCAACAGGGGCAAATGTCTCATCAAAATCAATTCCTTCAATTTGTGTATACCCTTGTGCGACAAGTCGAGCTTTATTCCTTACAATGTTCCCTRCTTCATCAGTCTTGTTCTTRAATATCCACTTGRTCCCTRTCACGTGAGCACTTTCTGGCCGTGGAACAAGATCCCACACATCATTCTTGGCGAATTGGTCCAGCTCCTCTTGCATAGCCCGAATCCAGAACTCATCCTAGAGTGCATCCTCCACGCACTTGGGCTCTATTTCAGAAAGGTACAATGACTCACGAATTTTAGAACAATTAGTAGACAAACATACATACCTGACCATTTTCATGAAATTTATTTGTCGTCGTCTTGTACTTCTTTCATCCATATCACTAATGATTTGGCCCACGGGGTGGTTTTTCTTGATTCTGGAAGGAATATCCCTCTGATGAAGATCAATGGGATCTGCTAGATCTTCTTCCTCTGAATCAGAACCAGATTCTGCAACTTGGCTCGATGTTGGTACCGATGTTGGTATCCCAGTATCAACATGGTTATCAACATCACTTAAATCTCTGAGTTCAGCAGCTGCATCTTTGTTCTCACTACCTGCACCATCAACTGAAGTAGGAGTGACACTACCTTGAGGGTTTTGATCATAAACCAGATCATTATCCTCGACAGGCTTGACTCCGCTCGTTAGATCATCAAACTTGACATTTACTGACTCAAACATACTTCGAGTTCGAAGGTTAAACAGCCTATATGCATGACTATTTTGGGAATAACCCATGAAAATGCACTTATCACTTTTTGAGTCAAGTTTAACAAGATGATTTCTATCGTTAAGCACATAGCAAATACATCCAAACACATGAAAATAGCTCAAGTTTGGTTTCTTCCCAATCAACAATTCGTAGGGAGTTGCACATGAACCTGGTCTAAAATAAGCCCTATTCGTGATATGATATGCAGTGTTCATTGCTTCATCCCAAAATTATTTGGCTATCCCATTAGAAATGAGCATAGTTCTAGTCATCTCTGCTAGAGTTCTATTCTTACGTTCAGGTATGCCATTTTGTTGAGGGGTAATTGGATAAGAAAATTCATGACTAATACCCTCAGAAGTGCAGTACTTCAGAAAAGATGCGTTTTCAAATTCCTTTCCATGATCAGTTCTAATCCTACCAATTTTCACATTAAACCTTACACATAGCTTCTTTGCAAGTTTTTTGAAAGCCTCAAACGCTTTAGATTTTTCTTTTAGAAACTCTACCCAAGTAAAACTAGAAAAATCATCAACAATTACAAGAACATACCTCTTACCACCAAGACTTTCAACCTCAAGTGGTCCCATGAGATCCATGTGAAGCAATTCAAAGCAGGATGTTGTAGTGAGACTTTATTGGACCGGATGTGGCACCCTGACCTGTTTCCCTTTTTGGCATGCCTCGCACACCGGAATGATCTTGGTGTTGAGCTTAGGCAGTCCACTCACAGCTTCTTCCTTGACTAACCTGTCCATCATCTTGTAGTTGACATGTCCAAACTTTTGATGCCATAGCTCAGCATCACTAAATTGGGACAACCTGCAAAAAGCATCACTATGAATTTGGTATCAATTATCTGAAGTCCTTTTCCCGGTGAGAATACACGATCCATTCTCCTCATAGACTTCACATTTTTCGCGGTTGAATTTAACGCTGAACCCTCCATCGCACAATTGACTTATGATGATCAAATTTGCAGTAAGTCCTTCTACTAGAAGCACATTTTTCAGTGTTACAATGCCAGGAACATGGAGAGTCCCTTGACCAGTAATTTGGCCATTTGCGCCTCCTCCATACTTCACTTTTCCACCTTTAAATCTGACAATGTTGGAAAGAAATTCTTCTGAGCCTGTCATATGCTTCGAGCATCCACTATCAAAATACCAGGCTCCAGGGACAAGAGACTTCAGGGAGGTATGGATCATATTGCACTTGGCGCTGTTTTTCTTGACCCACACTTATTTGTATCTGATGTTGGTATTGATGTTGGTAGCGCGGTTACCAACATTGGACTTGACAGACATATTTGTTCTCTGAAAATGTCTTCTCTCGCCAATGATCTTCCGGCAAAAGGGCCGAATGTGCCCTGGTTCTCCACAATGATGACACACGAAATGTCTCCTCCTTCTCTTGTGGCGTTTGGAAGATTTTCGTTCTTGACTCGACACTTGCGTGGGTTGACTTGGCTTGAAACCTATTCCATGCTTAGAGGACTCTGGGAAGCTAACCTGAAATTTCATCAAGCTTCGCCTTACCTTTGTTTAGATTTAAAATGGTTCCTCGAACAGTGGTCAGCTCATTCCTAATCTTTTCAAGCTCGGCATCCTTCTTGGTGAGAGATGTTTCCAACCGGACAATAATTTCGAGTTGATCCTCCTTTTCCTTGGTTAGCTTCTCTACTTCTTTTGCGAGATCTTTTGCTTTGAGTACCTGTTTACTCCAACTGACAAATAATTTCTTGTGGTCAATACTCAGCTGCTCGTATTCCTCATAATAGTCAGTGGTCTCGGCATTCAGGCACACGATGTTATCTGAGCAAACCAACATGGATATCGTCGTCCCAAACAACATGGGTGAATAAGGCTGGGACTGGATCAATTAACTCGGAATCATTGAAGTCTTCAGTAAAGTCAATAGCGACCATGCTTTTCTTTCTAAGTGTGTTGGGACACTCATTCTTGTAATGTCCCCAACCTTTGCATTCGTGGTATTGTATCTCGTTGAGTGGTTTTGTAGAACTTGACACATTGGAAATTGAATTTGTGGACTGAGATTGTGGAAGATTACGTCCAGTAAACTTTGGAGTGGATGTCTGTGTCCTGTTCCTTGTATTTGAGCTTCCAGAATTGTTCTTCTTCTTCAAGAATTTGTTGAAGCGTTGTGTCACAAGGGACAGTTCATCTTCTTCGAGAGTAGTCGACTCCATCCTTTTAATAATCCCATTAAAGTCGAATTCCTCGTCATCTTCACCATCGACTGCAATTGAATCAGAAGAATAAGCAACATTCTTCTCTTTCGAGTTAGAGGTGACGTGTTCCATCTCGTATTGCTTGAGGTTTCCAACTAAGATGTTGAAATCGATGTTATCAACATCCTTGGATTCTTCTATTTCCACCACCTTCATGCTATAATTCTTCGTAATGGATCTTAGCAATTTTCCTACAAGACAGGAATTAGTTATGGGCTCACCCAGCTCTCTCCACTCCTCTGTTATTTCCGACAATCTCACAGAGTAGTCCATGATCGATTCTTTCTCATTCATTCTCATAGCCTCGAATGTGGACAAGAGCATTCTTAGTCTGGATTTCTTCACGCTTGTTGTTCCTTCACACACCCTTTGGAGTGCGTCCTATGCATCCTTTGCAGACTCGCAATTCTTGATGATTCGATAGTAGCTTGCATCTACATAGCCACACAAGGCGTTGATGCATTTAGAGTTCCAATTTGCAGCAGCTGCTTCGTCAGCAGTCCAATCTTCCTCTTTCTTGGGAATGGGATCGCCCTCACCATCCGTGACACGTGGCTTTTCCCATCCAATAAGGACGGTCTTCCAAACACGTTCATCCATGCTCTTCAAGTGACACCTCATTCTCTATTTCCAGAGAGAGTAATTCTCACCATTAAGGACTAAAGGCCTCGCGTTGCCTTGAGCATCCATAGCACCTAAAAAATAAGGATCAATACTTAAAAGGTTAAGTAACCCGCTCTGATACCAATTGTAAAATTAGAAGGTGTGTATGGATATAAGAATAATTTTCAAATTCACGATGTTGTTAATCAATGTTACCAACATCAGTTAACAACATCGACCAGAGTAAATTAAATTTATGCAGCGGAAATTAAAACACGAGAACACGATTAAACAAATTCAGTTCACAAGTAAAAGTACTTGTGAACTTGGGTGTACAAACCCGAAAACTATATTACTTTCTCTTTAAGTTCAATACAAAATATAAAGTAATATATGAAAACTAAATATCAAGAAACTTGATACTAAATACTTGTTGCTGGAATGACAAGATCTTCTTCGTCAGTCACGCAACTTCAAAGATCTTGTTTATCACGAATGTTGGCTCCAAGTAGATATCACTTCTTTGTGTTCTTCTTCTCTGCGTCTTGCGTCGTGCATCTTTCTCTCAAGAATTCCGTGCGTCAAAGGTGTCCCAAGTATTAGGAATTCTTGTGTCTTAAATAGACAACCTAGAATCCTAAACTTGGTAAAATCCTAAAAACAAATCCTAAACACAATCTAGGAATAATTAAAGTCTTGTACATAAACTAGGAAACATAATATTGTCCTAAATCTAGTTTCCTAACTTATTTTGTGCCCAAGAAAGGCAAATAAAAAAATAGGAATTATTACCAAGAATAAATTCCTCAACAGTGTTTTTTTTATTTATTAATTGAATAGCACGTCATGGTAATTAACTATTTAAATTTAAACTTGTTTTTGTAGAAACTATTTAAATGTATATAAAATAACTGTTAAATAGGTTAAACAAGTTGGGTTTTGTCTTGACATAATTAAAAGGAGGTAGCCGGCTATTAGCAATATGAAGTGTAGTCATTTTTTGAGAATTCATGTTTTGTATCTATTTTGACACTTAAAGTTACTCACATCTTCTTACTAAGTTTAACTACAGTTTCTTGGTTCCAAGACACGATTTGTTTAAGATCCCATACTCAATTTCTTGGATTCATGAGTCCGTTTCTTGATTCGAGACACGGTTTCTTGATTATAGACACTTTTGATTGGTTTCAAGACACGTTTTCTAGGATCTCAAATGCAATTGCTTGGATTTAAAAGACCGTTTCTTGAATCTAAGATACAATTTACTGGGTCGAATAAATGGTGAATCAAGAAAAGTAATATTCACAAAGGCTTTGCAATAAGTCTCGTGCAAACACCATTTCTTAGATGCAGGAAACTATTTCTCAAAACCATCGCATCCTCCATCTCGATCGGCAGATGCATCGCCATAATTACGACCATACGCTTGTTCTTATGCTCCTTAATAACATACTCGAGCAATCTCACCCCGTCTAATGCCACTGAGAGCTCATGCAGCAGCCAAATCGACCTGTCGATAGCCAAAAGCCTCGCGAGCTGAAGCCTCTTCCTCTGCTCCATCGAAAGCATCCTCGCTTTCTCCTTAGCCAATCTGCGGAGATCCATAAGCTCGATCGCAGTCATTATTTCCCCTATTTGCCCTTGAGAATCTCGAACTACTGCACGTTGTCGAGGACGGTAAATATCTCCTTGATGGCGTCCTTGAGCGATAGCCTGTTGAGCTGAAGCTTGTACTGGTGGAAAACGCCTGACTCAGTGATGTCGTGCCCGACTTGCTAACGGACGATCGACTAAAGTCGTCCAACATGCAAAGGAAAGTGGATTTTTTGGAGTCGTTGGTGCTCGATAGAACGAGGGCTCCACCGTCGTGGATGGAGGCATTCACATGACGTAGTTTTTTTGTGAATTTCGCATGCAAGAGACGTTGTTGAGCCGAGGAAGGGGAGGTTTACACAGAGCCATAGCGGATTGAATAAAGTAGCCAATTACATTTACCGATCAGTTTTCCAATATGTTGATCGAGCATCGGCTGCCTCATGGTGGCGGTGGCAAGGTCGGCTGTCGTGAGGGTAGGATTTGGTTTGTAAACTACAATCAAATAAAACGAACATTCAGTACATAAGTAATTTATAATAACAACAAGGCAAACATCTATCACATTTATATAAACTGCAATCTATGATGCACGGACACTCTATTTTTTACCCCATAGGCGAGTCGAATACATGCCCAACATATCTCTGACACGTGTCCTTTTTTTTTTAATTAATTCTTAATAGGGAACACGACTCAAACACGCCTAAGACACGTCTCGGACACGACGGGACACGTCCCAAACACGTTTTTTCAATTTTTTTTTTCATTTTCTTATCATTATCATTTTTTTATTTTACTTGGGGATTCATCGGTTATTGTGATTGAGTTTGTAATTATTTCATATGATTAATTGAAAATAAAAATTATTACAATTTAATATTTATAGAAAATAAATATATTAATAATTATTTATGTTTACCATGTCGTGTCATGTCCCGAGTTCGTATCCGTATTGGTGCAACTTATACTGCGATACATGAAAATGATAGCTAACTTGTGTCAAAAATTAACGTATTAATACAATTGTCACATAGACAAAACATAAAAGTCCATGTTTCTACACCTTCGATGAAATCAAGTGAACTAAAAAAAATTCACAAGTGAGGTCCTCATAAACATCCTAATCTCTCCGGTCATAAATATTTGCCAACCCAATTTATTGCAAAGGATTGGCATTAAGGTAGATATAAGGTAGGACCTTCCGTTTCTTAAGATTTATAAAAAACAACCTGGCTTGGCGATCAGAAATGAATGGTACACCATGCATGCCGAAAACACCTTCGAGGAGATGGAGGCGATTGGCTTGCTTTTGCAGTTCACCATCCCCAATTGATTATCGAATTTGATAAATGTTCATATTAATTGTGATAAATATATGTTCATTTTCGCGGTGATAAATGTTTATTACCAATTTACAATTGAAACCGACCCACTGAATTAGAGTCGGAGAATGTGACAACCGGTAAGTCTTAAAACAATGAGGTCCAGAAATATCGAGTCACACGGATCATGTGCATCATTCATTTTTTTCCTGACAGGAGAAATCTAAATTAACATCAATTTACAATTGTATTATTAATTAATAAATAAATAAAAGCTGCAGTAGCAAGTTTTTATTGGATATACGACAATTGTCAAATATTAGCTAGAACGTTTTCGATTTGCTCCCTACATTCTCACTGTTTTGCATATAATTCCTCAATCTTTTACATGGCCTGGGCTTGTTCTTGTTTTAGCCTCTGAACAATAATCGGATACCGCTTCTGAGTTCTCGTTGTCGGAAAGAATATTACCTTATCTTGTTCCGTATGCACCCAACTGCACTCATATTCAAGAAATCACATTTAGGGATGATTGAAAAAATGATTGTTTTTTGGGCCTACAAAATCAGAGCCCAGTCCGACCCTGTCCCGAGTCAAGCTGGGCCAAATTTTGCCAACCCATTTAGAGTTTTATTAACAAATGGCCCGTAGTACGGGTGCAATTCGTAAAATTGAAACAAATATCAAGGGTATTCGTAATTTCACGATACTGAAATGTGAAAATTAACGGTATATATTCAATGGATTACCTGAATTGGGTGACTAGGCGATGAAGAAAAACCGAAAGCTCTACCCTAGCAAGCTCAGCGCCAGGACAACGCCTAGGCCCTCCGCCAAATGGCGTGAACACATTGGCCGAGACATTGGTTGTGTCCAAACTATTCTGTAGGTAATTACAAAGACACACATTTAGTCATTTGCTTGAATCCAAATCGAAAGATGAATGAACGATTTTATCGTGAGTATGTATGAGAAAGATGTACAAAATTATCGTAAGGTGCACGAGAGCATGTAAAGATCGATACATTCAAAGTTGAGAGCGAAAGGCATATATATTTACCTGCCACCTCCACGGATTAAAAGTTCGTGCGTCTTTAAAGTGTTGAGGATCCATGTGGACAGCTCGTAGGGAAGCAAATACCTTCCAACCTTTTGGAATCGTATAACCTTCTAATACGAAACTCAGCACATCGTTAAAATTAACGAAATTTCAAAAGTCAATTTTTGCCTATTTTTAAAAATTAAATGACCGATGCGAGTTTTGGTTCTCACCTTTGATGGAAACATCTTGCATTGTTCGTCTAAATACGCCACTTATTATGTTAGCTACTCGTAGAGTTTCATTTACCACCTGAAAATGTACATTAAAAAAATAACAGCAATGTCAATCGAGGGCTAATCAGAGATTACGAATAAATGTGTGTTTTTTTTTTAATTAGACAAATTGTGGCGTATTAAACAAACTTACACATTGAGTGAAAGGCATGGACTTGTAATCTTCCCATTGAAGAGCATCTTTTGCACCTTTTCTTGCGCTGATTTCATCATGCTCTTCCTATGAAAGAGATATAAGTCATCAAGATTTACCCATTTTGAAATACAATTTTCTTTATGGCTACTTGGATTTTATTTTTTTTCCCTTCTCATTATTATGAAGATTAAATTCACTTTAGGTCCATAAATCTTTCCAACTTAATTTAGTATCAAGAAAAGAAAATTAAAAGGAAACAATATGGAAATCATAAGACAATTTCGGGGAGGGAATTGGTTCTCTTTCACGATTTTGATTTTTCTTGATCGTATCAGAAATTGTCAATATGCTTAAAATAACATAACATACCAAATAAATAAAATTGGCCTATGCCTAAAATACAAATGATTTCTAGACATGGGCGAAGAATATCATTCAAGCTCAAGACAAACATCATAATATTTCATCAATCCCTCGAAAATCAGCTTTGAAACTTTTGTCCCAAAGGCCAAAACGTGACCATAATTGCTCTATTGAATACTTAATCCCCACTCCTCCTCGTACACATAATGAAGTAAATTTACTTGTATAATACGTGATTAATTATAAAAGTACCCCTAAAATAAAATGTAGCCTATTAACATAATTACCTTTCAAAATTACAAACGGGTGCCGTGACACTTGTTTTTAGATTACAAAACTACATCATCAAAAAGGGTCACTTCACACTTGTCAGGTAAATAAATGTGATGGATGGAATGACAAAAATGGCCCTAGAGGTGTTGGTTCTGACAAGCACAGATACATAGGCGTGCAAGTATGTTTTGAGGGGTGGGTGGCTTTTGTTTTTTGGAGGCGACCATTAAGGTTGTTTGTCTGATCAGAATGAAATGAATAATGCTTTTCTGTTCCGTGCTTTGACTATAGCCTATATATATACCTTCTGTACTTTTTGGCAAACTTTTTGACCATCTTCTGCCCTGCCCTGCACACACATCTATGTCTAATATTTAATTACCCAAATTTCAAACAGCTATGCAAATGCCATCGATGTCACAATTGGCTGTACCGGTGATACCTTTTGTGTTGATCAAATCAAGAATCTATTGGATTGCAACTTATTTGGTCAATTATACGATGTCGCATAGCGTCATTTGAAGTATCGTAACAATCTTTTTGTAGTTTTCGTTATTGCTGTGATACTCAATTGACTACTCTAGAATTTAAATCTCAAAATGTGCCTTTTGTGGCCTTAAATTCCTCAATACCCCAATTTGCTGGTATGCTGAATTGTACTTAATAAGGAATCCTTCACCTAGTTTGTAACCACAAGAAGAAATCTATCGAATTTTTGAATGAAAAGTCCAGTGCTAGTTCTTAATGACACTTCTTTATCTAACATTTTTGAGTGGATTCGAACACTCGGTAAACAAAAGCCTACATAGCAATTCTAATGCTACGCCTTGAACCGCTCGGCCATCCCTCCTTACATAATGATTATGTACTAAAAATCGGACTTCCAATTTCACGTCTTCAATTAAATGAAATCGTTGGCAATATGTCTACGCTGGTTCAAATCCAACTCGGCCAGTCGCCAGAGATCAGAAAACGAAATCATATTTTATTTATTTTACTATACATCTATAATACCCCATCTATTTCATCTATAATACTAGCGTTTGTTGGAATTTCGAATTCTCATATTCAAAATCTTGGTGTATTACGTGTCGAATTATATTTGAAAAGTGGATAACA
Source organism: Phtheirospermum japonicum (assembly GCA_014905375.1). Lineage (NCBI taxonomy): Eukaryota > Viridiplantae > Streptophyta > Magnoliopsida > Lamiales > Orobanchaceae > Phtheirospermum > Phtheirospermum japonicum. The sequence continues at coordinate 1,146,821 of BMAC01000155.1, forward strand.
ATGTATTATTATATTGTGAAAAATAACAAATCATATCTAAAAATTGGATGATATTGTATTATAATATTTTATTTAGTAGTTCTTGATATATATTAATAGGATAGTATGCGATATGGATTATGTGTAAGATATTGTTGGTTGGGTATTTAATTTTAAAATTTAAAATCAACGAATACCCAACACTTAGAATACGATTATTTCATCGAATTAGGCAAACAAGACATTAGGGTTTGATAAATGTTTGGCCCATGTTATGGACAATTTATTACATGCATCTAAATGCACCTTATAAAAATTTATTATCATCCAGAAGTGATGATATATGACAGTTATACGTGATGATATATGTAGTTATACGTGATGATATGTGACATAAATTTAGAGTTTAGGGTTTGTTTTTCCATTGTGAGGTTTAATTTTACATTTTAGAGCTTACATTTCAATTTTTTAGGTTTAGTTTTTCATTTTTTTATTTAGTTTTTCATTTTAAGGTCTCAATAAAAATCTATCATTCCACTAGTTATATGTGATGATATGTGTTAGTTACATGTGATGATATGTGTAAGTTATATGTGATATATGATAGAAATTTAGAATTTAGAGTTTAATATTCAATTTTGTGGTTTAGTTCTTCATTTTTAGTATTTAGTTTTTTATTTTAGCTTTATTATTTTTATTTTAGGGTTAGAATTCAATTATTTGTGATAATATGTTATATACAATAATATCAATTATATGGAATAATAAATTAAATTAATGAATATGAAATCAAATCCACAGGTGAACTCAAATCCAAAATACAACAATTTCATGTTAGGTACCCTTGATCTCTTAATTATTATTTTTTTTAAACATATATCATATTAAAAACAAAAGGAAAGCTTCTAGTATACTTTCCGACATTTGAATATCCGGTTGTTGACTAAGTTAGCCGAAAGATTAATTATCGATTAAAATATACGAAAAGAAAAGTTAATGAGGGTACACTTTAAATACGGAGAGGTATGTTATAATGTTTGGTTGGGTACTGCCTATAGACTTATAGGTCGTACACAACACCAAAAGTTAAAACCAAATCTGTTTTCTCAAATTGAATGATGATAACTTAATTCAATTATCAATCCAACGACCCACAAAAATACAACTAAGAATTATGTAAGATTCAGAGTTAGTATTAATGCACCGAACATACATATGTACGCATTCTTACATCAGACAATGAAATAAGAGGCGCACGTGTGAACGTGAAAGTTGCTGACTTACAAGGATGAACCATCGTTTTCAGGAAATTGACGTTTCTCACTTATTATTTTCAGAGGGTCTAAATTTATTTTTTATTTTTAATAAAAATATATAAATTGCCCAAGGTTTGAGAGGATAAGTAAAATATAGAATTTGGGAGTAAGCCTACCTCAACCTCACAAAATCCTTTTCTCACTTCAAAATTCAATTCACCTTAAAATAACTACTTTGTCGATAATTTTAGAGTCTTACCATCATCACTCTCTCACAGATATAATCCAGTACTCTATTTTTATTCGTCACACAAATATAGTCCAATTACTATATTTAACATATCCTTAATTAATATTTTTAAAATACTAATCTTTCACATGATAAATTAAAATTTAATGATTACAATGTAAAATCTTAAGATTCCAATAACAAATATACTAATTCTAACATTGATTTCTATAAGCATTAATTGACATTAATAAATTGAAAAATGGTATAATTGGAAAATATTAATTAAATTAATGACTTAACTATATAAACTATCAATTTCTTAATTTGTGTAAAATTAACCGCATAACCATCATTTTGAGACTGAATAAGTAATATAATATCATTTATGACAATAAAATTAGATCACTCTTTTTGCAATGTATGATTAATTATATTCACTATTTAGGCTCCATTCCATTGCCAGTGACAACAATAAACTTGGTTATCATGAAGCATCTTAGCCCATTCTGGTGGGTCGGTGGACGTCCACAATTTTTTCTATTCATTTGTCATATACATCATGTTTTGAAAACGACATAACTAAAATCTAATTTATTTGATTCAATGTTTCATGTGTTTTCATTAGCAATATATCTCTATCTCAATTCTATATTTCAACTTATTGCCATAAAATACTTTCATTTTTAATCATTGGGATACTATCTGAGGGTGAATCGGTAATGATGCCTAATTCTTAATTCTGTCATATAAATTATTAAGAATTGAGTGAAATGGAATATTTTACAACTTTCCCCTAAACTAATTTTGTAGTGTAATTAAGTAAATGCTTTCAACGTCCATTGAGAAATGTATTTAGGTTTATGATTGAGTCAACGAAGTGACACCAATGAAGACTTTCTTAGTATAGAGTCAATTTTGATTTTAGGGTAATGTATCTCACGCGCCACAATTTAAATATGTAATAAGAAAGTAGTAAGAATTTAATCTAAATATTGTAGGCCCATAATCTTTGGGGGCAGAATCATGTGACAGAGGAAATATGTAGGATCATCTCAGCTGGAACTAAATAAAAAATACACCTACTTTAAATTTAAAGTTAGCTACATCATTGCAAGGAGGACAAAAAAGAGGTAATCAGAGTATGAATTACGGTAAGAGTATAAAATATGCGTTTAAATTATTACACCGATTTTAAACAATAATATACTACCTATAAATATTAGTACTACATGTTTTTTTTTTAATTATGTTTTAAAAAAATTGATTACTTTAAAGAGAGCAAAAAGAATGCAAGAAAATCATTCTTCAAGTTTTATTATTGTCGACGGGATTTGGTTGGATGAGATTTTAGATAAGGATATGGCCACCACACCACCATACTAGATGGATGCTGGTTGGAATTTTTGTGCCCACCAAAATTTATTTTAGTTCCGTAATTAAGTGAGATTTCTTATAAAAAAAATGTCCTCAAAATAAATAATAATAATAATAATAATAATAATAATAATAATAAGCTAATCGTAAATAATTTGAAAATGAAGGTATATTGAGAAAGTACCTTGAGTTGAGCCAAGGCTCTAGGGTTCTCCGTTAGATACTTAACGGCGAGCGTCATGATAGTGGACGTTGTCTCGTACCCCGCCACCAGCAAAGCCAACATAAAATCGACAACCTCCTCATCGGAAAACCCCCCGCCGCCGCCGTCCTCATCCAGCAGCGCCGCCAGCATGTCATTCTTTCTCTCTCCCCTCTCGCTCTCTCTCCTCCTCTCGCGCACCACCAAACTCAACGCCTCCGCCACCTTTGTCCGAGCCTAATCGATTCAATTTTCAAATTAATTAATTAGACAATAATCAATTAATTGTTTATAATTTTATTTGTCTTTGGGAGAAGGACATAAAAGGAAAAAAAGAAAAGAAATTGTACTTGGATAGCCCTTCTATATGTGGTGGAGAAAATTGGCAAAGGGATGGCGAAAAAGCCGTCAATAACTAGCATGTACTCTTTCATTAGATTTTCAGTCCATTCACAAGGATCAAAGCTCATCAGCTGCTTCACTGTTAACTGAAATGTGATCTGCGAATACCGAAAATAAGAATAATTAATCCCACTTCGTAAAAAGCATACATATGTGTGTGTTGCTATTTTATTTTTAATATTTCCGAATCACTTTTTTCACTTTCTTTTGGGTATAGAACCTTCCTGGGGATATTATTATTACCCATACAAATCATGACGCAACAATACATAATGGGTTGAAAGGGTAATAAATAAATAAATAAATGAATCACACTACACACACATGTTTGTGGGTTCATTTTATTTTATGCCTCTAAAACTAAATCACAAACAATTTAAATAAATAATAGAGATCGGCCGGTGTTCGTATGGTCAAGACTCTAAAATTACCGAACCACTATGGAAACCAAATTGGGTCCGTTTTTTCATTTATTTTATTTGAAGTGCTCCTAACATGAAATCATGACGCATGCAATCAAAACTCTCCACTCCACTCCACTCCATGAGAGTACATATGAAACTCAGTCCCGTGCTAAACTGCGCCTAGATTTTTATATTCCAGTTCTAACGTGCGCTGATTTGATCGATCGGGAATTAAGTGAGATCGAAATAATTAGTTTTATTAATTTATTTATTTCTATATATATATACCTTCTTGGCCTCCTCCATGAGGAGAACCCGGCCGGTCCAGGAGTCCATGTTGAGCCGGACCAGCCGGTCTATGTCCAGCAACAAATGGTCCCTGATGATGGCCGAGTTGGCGAAGCTCATGGTGAGAGAGTGCATCCTCCTGTGCAGGCTCCCCCTCATGAGCAGCAGCGAGTGGCGGCCCAGGAGATTGCATATCGAACCGGGGTAGCTCGACTCGAACAGCCGGCCCTCGTTCTGCAGGATGAACCGGTTCGCGTCCGGGTCGGCGGAGAACACTGTCGGCTCGCCGAAAACGTGGGTGGTGAAAACGGTGCCGTACCTGGAAACCCTGTCGTCGATGAACGGCTCCGGGTTCTCGGTCTTGTAGGCGGAGATGAGCTGGAGTGTCTCGCCGATGAACGGCAGGCCGAGGTTCCCCGGCGGCAGGCGGCGGCGCCTTCCCGCGGCGTCGCGTAGGATGAGGAAGGCGAAGAAGGGGAGTGAGAGGAGGAGGAATAGGGAGTATAGAAACAACATCGCTATATTTTTTAATTTTTAATTTTAGATAAACAAAAAGTAAAATTAGTTTGTGAGCATAAAAAGGAGAAGAAGGTTGGGATTAATGGGGTGGGGCATTAATGGGCGCACGGGTGGGTATGAAACTACCTGTGAAGGGCAAAATTCTGTGGAGAGAAACAGAATGGAAAATGAAGGCTGGGATGCCAACGAAATTAATGTCGGGAACACCTTTTTTAACTTCGTATTCTGACTCTCACCTTTTTATTTATTTATTTATTTATTTTATTTTATTTTTAGCCAGGGTTGTTTCTTACTTTTGTTGAGT
>BMAC01000155.1:1173932-1185152 GCA_014905375.1 Phtheirospermum japonicum
GGCAGGTTCCTCGTGATGGCGGTGTGGCTGAGATTTGGTTGGTTGGGTCTTTGGTCTGGGCCCCMGCGACGGCTCCGGCGTCGGTTTGCTGGGGTTTTGGATTGAGAAAGGCGTCGACCTATGGGTTTTGGATTTCGGATTTCGTTCGGGTCATGGCGGTTTGGGTTGGTGACGGTGGTTGATTGACGATGGCGGTGTGCCTGAAATTCTGTTGGTTGGGTCTTTGGTCTGGGCCCCCGCGACGGCTCCGGCGTCGGTGGACACACACACAAAATAATAATAATAATAATAATAATAATAATAATAATAATAATAATAATAATCATCGAATTGGTCCCACCCTTTCTTCAATTTTAACTATTATTTTCCACATTTTTAGCGCACTTTCCCCCAATTTTGTTGTATTTTAAACTACTCTAATCCCACAAATACGCTACCATCTACACCTTTCAACAACAACAATATAATCAAGTGATAATTTTTTTAAATATATGATATAATTAAAATTATGGCACAATAATTTTTTTTATTAGAATAATCATAATTGTAATTATAGCTAGTGTCATAATTTATTTTGTTGGAATTTATAATTTATTGTTTAATGTGAACAAAGATTTTGATTTTTATGTTGTCTAACTTGGGACACTATTACGCAATACAAGCATGCATCGCACAGGGAATGACTTGTAATAAATAGTAGGGGAAATCGTCAAATAGTTTTTCAAATAATGGTTCATTTGGCATTAGTTCAAAATTCAATTTTAAATTAAATAGTCACTCATTTTTACTAGTTAGTCCACACTTATAACAAGAAAAGACCACAATATATCACTAATGGAAATAATAAAATAAAGCAAAACAAATAATAATAATAATAATAATAGATGATAATAATAATCCCTATCTCGCATTTATAGCACACTTTTATTTTTATTTTTTTGTCTCAAATTATAACACACTTTTATTTTTTTGTCTCAAATTATAACACACTTTCCATACTTGTTTCATGCATTTACTTAGGTTGCCATATCTGAAGTACCTTGGTATCAATAATTAATGAGTCATTAGTGTTAAAAGGAATGATATGAGAATATAGGTAATATTTAATATTTTAACCATACTAGTTATTTTTTCTTAAATCTCTATGAAAGTTAAAATGTGTTATCTTTGTAGGACGGAAGGAGTTGCCCTGCCGCATGCCGGGAAAACTATCAGGTCACCATCCCGACGATTTTTATTTAGCTAAACATTTTCTTACTTGATGACCAAATATCTCTTACTTAATACAAAATTTTTACACTTGATTGCAAAGTTTTCTTACTCGATGGCCAAAAATATCTTACTTAAAAGTAAAAGATTCTTACTTCATGCAAAATAAAAAATAAAAAAATCATGTATTTCTTATTTATTAAATATAATTTATATTTATTTATTGCAATTTTTCTTAGTTTTTTACTAGAGCAGTTTTGACTTCCTTACTATTGTGATGAGTTCCAATAGATGTCAACCCCTTTAAAAAAAGAAACTTATTTGATAGCAAAATATCGTTATGTATGTCATATTTAATACAATAATATGTAATTTATTTTTTTATTACTAAAACTTCTTACTTGATGATAGCAAAAGTTCCTTACTTTATATTCGAAAAAAATAAATAGACGTCTCACTTGATGTAAAAGAATTCTTATTTCTAGTAAAAATTTAATAATTTATGTTTTGGGAAAAAAACTCACTTGATGTGCAAATGTTGTTATTATTTATTAATAAAATAATATGAAATTTCTTTTTTTATACTAAAATATTTTTTACTTCATGATAGCAAAATTTCTTAATTAACGTTTTGAAAAAATTTGGGCCAAAAGCAAATTGCCGATTCATTTTTTCAAACGGGCGCTCATCTGAAAAATCCATGGTGATGATGGCCTGACATTGACTGGTGGCCGGCAAGGGTGGTGGTGATTTTTGATATTATTATATGGGATAATTCCCGTATGCTACCGAGTCGAACAAATTTGCTTCTTTCAAAATTAAAAATAAGTTAAACACTGCACATCTACGTTTGAAAGGTTTTAGTTCGCCCGTAAGAGAATGGGGTCACTGTAGACTGGCAAGATAACTCGAGTCTATTCTCTCGAGGAGTGGAAATACGGAGTCGACGATATTTATTATATCGAAAATCACAAGTTCTAATTCTAAACACACAATCGAAAGGGGTTTTGGGATTTGATTAATTTAAGCAACTACAATTTAAAACTAAAATTACAAAGAGGGTATCAATCTCGATGTAAGAACTTAACAACGGACTTAGAAGACTAATTTATAAGCTATTTGAAAATTTAATAAGAAGATTAAACTTGTTGTAATTAATTAATTAATTTAATTATATATTATATGAATGACCATCCTATCCCGAAACCCTAGTCTTGTATCTATAAAAGGGACTTTAGTCCCCGTAATAAACTTGTCTCTTGATCATTCTCTCCTCTCTTTTCTTAGTTTTACAACACGTTATCATCACGATTGTTCTACCAATTCTCCGAACTATTATTCCACTAATTCCCAAGCAATATTATTCTACCAATTCCCCAAATAATTGTTCGACTATTTCTCAAGGTATTATCGATCTTCTTTTATTCGTTGATTATTTGTGTATGTAGATCTATTTAAATTAATCTATTTAGATTATGCCAATTTGTAAAATACCCGTTCTTGAATCTTTAATGTGTTGAGTATATAACAAACATGTCATGTATTTTTTTTATTTGACTTTATGATCAATTGGTCATGTGATAAGTAGATCTGGTTTTAATTTTATTACTATTCCAACTAGGATTTTTTTTTTTCCGAAATCAATGATGGATTTTCTTTTCCTTCGATACATATTATATTTTGACTCATATCGATTAGAGATTGTTAGATCATATATTATTTATATTATCATTTGTACATCTTTGTTTAATTTGTAAGATCTATTTTTTGATCAATTTGTAAGTCATGCTTGAATTATGGAGATCAGTAATCATTTTAACACAATTAGTGATGCCACTTTGCAAATTACCATAATAACAATTGATTTGCATTAACATAGTTTATGTTGACCAAAGCATTCATTAATTATATACTAAATACTTGATTATCATTTTTTTACGATATTGTATGATCGTGATTTTTTTTGTATATTGGTATTTTTTTATGTCAACCATATTTTAATTGTTTATTATGTATTCCTGAATAATACTAACAATTATTAATAATCTAGAAGATTTTAAAACAATGATTTTTTGTGATTCCTGAAGAAACACAACCACCTTAACATATTTTAATAATTTATTATGTATTCCTGAAGAATGTTATTAATAATCTAGAAGATTATTAAAACAATGATTTGTTATGATTCCTGAAGAAACACAACCATCTTAACTTATTTTAATTGAATATTATGTATTCCTGAAGAATACTATGTCAATATATTATTGTAGTTTGTGGAGAAATACAAAATATTTTATTTGAATATTATGTATTCTTGAAAAATACTATGAGATCTACAATTGCTCTTGAAGAAGCAATTTTTTTTTTATTATTTTACTATTTTATTTTTCTATCATGTGTTTTAGTTATATCAATTCAAATTGTTTCTCCTGAAGTAGAACAACTATATATTATTTCGAAAGAATATACGTACGTATTCTTATTTTATGTGATAATTCAATATTCCTGAAGAATATATATTTTTAAAAGAACCACCATTCATACTTGTACTCAAGTTATATCATAATTCAATATTCCTGAAGAATATGGAGTTTTTTTTAATCTAAGTTAAATCATTGTGATCTTGAAGTATCGCATGTTATGATATATGATACTTATTCCTGAAGAAGTTTTAATATTTATGTCCTGTTGACATTATAGTTCTACATCAATTATTTTTTTAAGATTAGTTACCTTTATTTTTTCGAGCAATTGATGAACGAGAGTGTGTCCACAAGTTCATCAAAAAGTTTTGAAAATCTAGCAACCGACACATATTTTTCACAAGGTGACTATCCAATTAAGGTACATATTTCCTCTTTTGATATAGATGTCAATCCAAATTTATGTGTTTCAACTGTGAATTTATTTTTGTTCTTAAAGAATTTTGTAACGAATTATATCCTGTTTGTTTTTTAAAGGTGATACAGTTAGATAATTCTTTTGAAACTTTATCATGTATTTACATGCATGACATTAGAAACTTTATCTTGTTGAATTGATAATCACATGCAAGCATGAAGCATAATCTAATCTATTTTATGCATTTGTATTTTGAGACTTAAAAATTCTACTCCTATTTTTCTTGGAATACATTGCATAATTATTAATGTGAATTATGTGGTAATTAGAGTACTTCTCGTGATGTGATGTTGGTTAAGAGGAGATGCATCCCAATATTATAGTTAGTATGACTCTAATGGGATCTGCTTATTAATATGAATTTAGAGTATTCATTTTGTACAATTTTTGTTATTGTCAATAGTTAAATGACACAATTTATATGCAAGCATGGTAGATTTGAAATAGCAAGTTGTGTTTTTATTTTCTTGATAAAATATGTACTCATGTATATTTGTGCACTGTATGAGATTTATTATCAACTCATATTTATCGTAGTATTATTGCGAAATACGATTTCACAATTCTTAATAATCTTGAAGATTTTTAAAATATATAAATCATGGTTTCTGAATAAATGTAATGGTATATATATTGTAATTTCTCAGTCGAGTATGATATGTTCATGAAGAACATTACAAGATATATAATCCATATTTTTCTGATGAAAAATAATATATAGTATTCTAGAAGAATATTAACTATGCTCTTGAAAAAATATATTTTTTTTATTATATGTCTTATTTATAATTAAGAGCATTATATATGTCATTGTTGTATTATTTAAATTATGATTAAGTTGTTGTTCTTGAAGTAGCACAATTAATAATAATATTTCTTATGAATATTATATACCCCCGGAAATTATTTATATTTATTTTTTAATTTTATATTATTGAAGAATATTGATATATTACTCTTGAAGTAGTGTTATTTATGTCAAATATTCAATTGGATATTTCTTGCTTTTGAAAAATGATATTTTGTCGTATGCAATATTAAAAACCAAGTGTACTCACGAAGGAGTATCACATCAAATCAATCATTACTACTTAATAATGCCCCGAAGAGCATATTTTGTATACAAAACTTATCATTTTTGAAAAATATATACCATAAGTATTATTTATATGTTATGGATTCTTATAATTTCAAGACTTTAAATTGATTGTATTCTTGAAGTAGTACAAATCAAAATAATATCACAAGTAAAGTTTTTTTTTTTTAATTATTTTGATACGATTTAGAATATTGGTTTTTGTAATAGTTTTGATATAATTTAGAATATTGTTATAATCAGTTGAGCAAAGTGGTTAGAAAGTAAAGATAAACCTCAAAAAGAATGAGAGGTCCAAGGTTTGAACCCTTATTAACATCATTATAAATGGTTAGTGATACCACTTGAGTTACAAACTCGTGGTGATATAATTTGGAATATAAATCAACCAGAAGTTTGATCTTTACTTGAAACCATAAGATTTTGAGATAATTTATTATCTAATTAATTTGTACTATAAACTAGTACTAACTCAAATATTCTTGTATTGACTTGAAAATTCAATAAAAGGTCTAAAAGAGTTATAAATTTTTTCTTCATTTTGAACCCGAAGTTCAGTACTATCATGATTTGGCATGACCAGTATGACCATCTCAGTTTATTAATTTATGAAGAGTATGAAGACTCTTCTATTTATTTTTAATGCCACATGTTCTCAACAAAACTTAACCATTCAATTATCACTAGTTTAATTGGAATTAAGTTCCAATAATATTCATATTTTATATTACGGTGTGAGATTTATTTTGGGCCCATTCACCTTCCACGTGACTTCTAGATATTTGGATCCACTAGAAGATTGCATGTGTTATTATCTCATAACTAGAAGTTTATGAGAATATTTGCTCTATTGGCTATGAGAGCAAAGTACCGTATATATCTAATAAATACACTTATCATTTGCTAGCAAAATTATTTACAAAAGTCATTGATGATTTATATTTTGTTGAATATGGTTGGCAAAAGCAAGTGATATGCCTTATGATATTTGTTATATCATTTGATGAGAAAAAATTTTGTAATCATGTGAAATGAATATTTCATTAGTATGTCAAATATAAAAATATATGTGAAACCCCTATATATGGCTTACAGTCAGAAGCCTCCATCAAAAAATTAAACAAGTGCGATATTTGTAATCGCCCCACCACATGTCAAAATGGATAGCAAATGCTGAGAACATATCAAATACAGATACATTTTTCTCAAAATTTGTTAGTCATTGTACAATAAATAATATTCTCGGCATTAGGGGGAGGACATATGTCATGGTAATAAACAATATGAAATTCATATGTTATGGTAACCAAAAAAATAAATAAAAATAGAATGCATAAATATAATCCTCGCAAAGTTTAAAGCAAACCTGGAGTTTGTAGCGAAATTTTGCATTTTAGATTACTGACTATAAGGTTATCAATAGTTTTCAAGTTTAAAGGCTTAAACTTGAAAGTTATATAAAATCCTATAAGAGGATTAAAATGGCATGCCTGAAGCATGGTAACGATTGATTCAAATACTTATCCTTTATATGGAGCAATTATTTTTGATGGTCTGCTTACTGAACGTTGTACTCCAGTAGAGTATACAGACATAACAAATTATAAACCCTTGAAGAGGTTCAGGTAACTGATGATAATTTTAGAATAAATATATCTCGATAAGTTATGTCGATATAATTAGATCAAATAGAATCAATAAGAAAACTAGTCGACTATATTTATACTCATGAGCTCAATGATATCGAGGATGGTGTCTTTAAATTAATTAAAAGTTATTGGCATAATTGTTTGGCCAAGATTGAATATGCAATCTTATCGATTTCTATATGTTTGACTAGAAGTTCATTCACATAAAATATTTTGTCAATAATATACAAATAAAGATTTATACTTCAAGAGCATTCTTTTACATGGTGGATGATATTGAAACATGAAGTTTCATTCAACCAAAAATATAGAACAATATCATGAATAAAATGAAATCCTCGAAGGGTTTTGATATGCTTGAAGCATATTTATAACATTGTCATTAATATGATGAGATATGCATTGCACTCTTTTTCCCTTACCTGAGGTTTTGTTGGATTATCCCAGTAAGATTTTTAATGAGGCAACATTATGATCATATTCAAAGTACAATGTACTCTTTTTCCTTCACTCGGATTTCTCCCATCGGGTTTTTCCCTGGAAAGTTTTGATGAGGCACATTCTTTGCATAATATTATATTTCAAAGTCTGAAAATAAACAAACGATAAACTCGAGAACTACTACCAATTGAAGTCATGGGGAGCAGCTGTCTTTTTCCTTCGATTAGTTTTTTGTCCCATGGGGTTTTTCTTACAAAGCTTTAATGAGACAACAACACTATAAGTGTGAAAAAAAATATTTCGTATATGACACAACTCATATTTGACTACATGAAAGGTGACAAGACAAGATATATATCTCTCGAACTTCTACACACAAGACTTCCAAAAGAATGGCGATATCGATATCCAGCAAATTCGCCCATATGATAATTTGGCGGACTTATTCACAAAAGCATTACCAACTTCATCGTTTAAAAGATTGGTACACAAGATTGGCATGCGTCGACTCAAAGATCTACGGTCATGATTTTTAGGGGGAGTAGGGTTGTACTCTTTTTCCTTTGACCAGGTTTTGTCCCATTGGGTTTTCCTGGAAAGGTTTTAACGAGACAATATTTTTAAGGTCATTCAAGGGGGAGTGTTGTAATTAATTAATTACTTTAATTATATATTATATTAATGACCATCCTACCCCTAAACCCTAATCTTGTATCTATAAAAGGGACTTTAGTCCTCGTAATAAACTTGTCTCTTGATCATTCTCTCCTCTCTTTTCTTAGTTTTACAACAAAACTACAAATAAGAGATAAAGCATATTATCGAACACTTGACATGCATTGACAAAACATACTTCTAAAAATAACAAGCACACATCTAACAACTATGGAAAAACAAGAGCATGATCAACTGAATTATCCCAAGTAAAGTTTGCAAAAACAAATGACATCAATTAATTATAATCAACCAAGGATTCAAAACCAACACTATTATTCCATAACTAAGTTCCAAATAAGAAATATTTAACTGAAAGATTATCAACTACAATAACGATAATAGAGTTTAAAAAGATACTAATTTGAAACGAGCGATGATTAATCTAGGCGGATGAAAGCTATGCTAGGCTCCAGCTATTCCGAAGGGACGATCTTCTGTGCCATAAACCCGAAAGTTTGTCACGAACTCCGAATTCCTGTGTTCTTCGAGATGAATGATGATCTAACGAAACCGATCGATCTTGTATCAAATTTCCGTGAGGGCTCTAGTGAAAAGTATGGCTCCCAATCATAGATGATCTGATATGGTCGATCCTCTGCTCTTTTTATAGTAAAACGCCCCCCTTCATTGCCTGCGTAACTGAAGATCTTTTGAAAATTTGAGTTTGTAACGCTTGCATCCGACCGGATGGTCTGAAGAATCCGACAGGATGGGGGTCTTTGTCAGCCAATCCAGTCGAATGTCAGATCCATCTGACCGGATGTGAGTCTAGTGGGTTAATCCGGCCGGATGTCAGATCTATCCAACCGGATGAGTGTCCTTATGGCTACTTCTTCGCGCTGTCTTCCCCGTCCTTGTCTCTCGATTCTCGTAAAGGTTTACGAGCTTAATCTTCTTAAAATCCAGGGGTCTTCTAAGCACTCTAGCTGCATGAGAAAACCCAGAAGTCATCTCAAAAGGATAAATTATCGATCGAAAAATTAAAAAGTTAAGTAAAAAGCTATAGGATGAAAAATTATGCAGAATAGCTTGATCTCAACCCGAAAAAAGATAACAAAAAGACTCAAACATGACTCGAAACATATACAAATACATAACAAATACGTACGAATCAGCTACCTTTAGATTAATATGAATTCCCAAATACTCTTGTGAGAAATATTTAATCCCATTTAGTCATATATACACCATTTAATTAATACTGCAACTTAAACTGTCTAAAACACCCTTACAAATAAAAAAAACCATATATATATATATATATATATATATATATATATATATATATACACACACACACACACACACACACACATACACACACACACACACACCTCAAACTGATGGTGAATTACACCATTTGCTGGCTCATCAAATCCTGAGCCACCTTTCTCTCACCACCACAAACGCCATCCTCTTCCCCATGGCCTGGATCGCTGTGCGTGCCCCCGTACCAGCACTGATTTCTATGGATTGCAGGTAACTTAAATGGATTCGCCATAATTCGCCGCCAACAGGTCGGCTTTGGTTGATGCAGCGAATGCGGCTTCCCGGTGCCTCAGTCTGGCGAGCTATTTCCTTGACAATTTCTTCTTCTCCGAGTTCTCTTGCCGTACCATTCTAGGATGACTCTTCGCACGACTTCGTTTAGATTGAAATTTTTGTGTTTAAGTTGAAGAAGATGGAGTTTATTAATTTTATTCAATCACTTGTTCAAGTATAGAGTTTACGAGATTTTTCAAGAAATTCGATTTCATTATTCCTGTAGTTCTGCATAATTTGATTGATCCAATCTTAGCTAGATGTCTATTCTTGGAATTTATTAGATTTTTAAATAAAAAATTGACAGAGTAGTATGGATTTTAACATGGCTAGTATGAAATTTATTGAATTTGTATGAATATTAAATGACGAGTATGAAACTTGACGAAGTAGTTTGAAATATGAAACTCAACTATGTAGTATGGTAATAAGAAATAGAAGTACTATATCCTACAATATAGTGTGAATTTTCATAAATTATCGAATTTTACAAAGTAGTGTGGAATTTTACGATATAGAAATTTCGCGAAGTAATATGAAATCTCACGAAATATTATGTAATTTCACGATGTAGTATAGAATTCTTTTCACAAATTATCAAATTTTACAAAGTAGTATGGAATTTTACGATATAAAAATTTCACGAAGTAGTATAGAATCTCACGAAATAGTATGTAATTTCACGATTCGTATGGAATTTCACGATTTAGAAATTTTACAAAGTGGTATATAATATCATGAAAATTCTACCGTGCCCCCAATGTATCATACCCCGTGTATTTTAAGCCATTAGATCATTCCACTACATAAAAACTGAAATGATCTAATGGTTAAAAAACATGGGGTATGGTACATTGGGGGGCACTGTAGAACTTCTCCATAATTTTCAAGATATAGTATGAAATTCTACATGCGGCGGTGATTGACAACGAAAATTGAAATAAAGAAAGAAAATTAATGAGGATTGTACTTTCATATTAAGTTTGGATTTAATGAGAAGGTGATGGATTAAATGAGAAGTTATATTTTCACTAGAGTTTTTGAGATAAAATCTCTCTCTCATGAAGTATATGGAAATTATCCCTTATAATATTAGTATAGAAATAGAAGTTAACTTCATAATTTTATTTTAATATTGGACTAAATCATAAATTAGATAATTACTTGAATTATTTGACAAACTAAATCTACCGAGCTAATAGACCGTGGTACGCGCGCCCCACAATTTTTTTTTTTTCTTTTATGGAATATTTGACCATTAACCCCCGATAATATAAAAATATCAAATGAAAAGTTAAATTTGGGGAACCTTGTGCGTCTCATATATTTAACTAACGAGGGACAACTTATATGCAATGTTTTGAAAATCGGACCGGACATTGAACCGCATCAATAACTGATTTATTGGGTCATTGGTCCGATCGGTTGAACCATTTTTAAAAAACCGTCATCAAACCGGACTCCTATATATATATATATATATATATATATAATATATATATATATAATACAATATAAATAGCAACAATATTAATATCATATATACCACGTACAATTCTGTTACCCAACACATTCATTCAAAATCAATCTCATTTTGTATGAATTTATTATGATAACAAAAATTTAGGATCATTTAAAACAATTTTAAATAAAAAGTTTGCAAAT
>BMAC01000155.1:1202321-1230895 GCA_014905375.1 Phtheirospermum japonicum
TATATATATACACCCTATATGATTAATGCAAAGTCCTCCAATCATATGTGTGTGTTTCTCATACTTCGTTAACTTTGAAAAAAATTCTGGTGTTTCGGTGTCACCTGAACCCAATATTTATCTGATTTAGTATTTTCCTTTTATTATATATTACCTAATTTAATATTTTCTTAATATTATATTTGCCTAATTCAATATTTTCTTTTTATTACATGTTACCTAATTTAATGTTTTCATTAACATATTTTACCTAATTCAATATCTTACTTTTACTCTACTAACATAAAAGTATAAATAAGTTATATCTAATTAGAAAAAATCTATATAAGTTGAATAAATTTTTATTCACAATAAAAGTTGAAATAATTTTATTAGAAGTTAAATATTTATTTTAAAAAAATGCGAGTTATATAAAATTACTACAAAAGAAAAACAAATATAAAAAGTATAAACTTAAATTTTCTTATCTAATTCTAATATAATGAATTGAAAATAACATTAAAATATATATGAAAAACTATCCTTATGTCAAGAACAATAAAAAAAATACAAAGGAAAAACAAAACAATAAAATAAATAATAATAATAATAATAATAATAATAATAAATTATTACGCCTAGAAAACAAATATTAAATATATTCTAAATTTTTTTATCTAATTAATATAATGCATTGATACACACATTATGTATCTATACGAATAAATTAGTATCTTACGCAAAAAAAAAGCAAAAAAAAAAAATAATAATAATAACAAAATAATATTACATATACTACAAGTTAGATGTACGACGTTTTTTTAATAGTAGTACCTTATAAATTATATTTTTTTTTATCAAATATTAACATGTGACACGGGGTATTGTATGTTTTACACTTTTTTCAAACTCAATTTCTTACGGGTTTTCCAGTCAAGTTTAGGGTATTTTGATATACTTTACAACTAATTTCGTGACTCATGGTAAAAAAAAAATTAAAAATTCTTTATTGTGAAAAACAGTATTATTGTAATTAGAACAATTAATGTTCTGATTTGTGTGTAAAAATTTTGTAATTAGAACAAATAATGTTCTGATTTGGGTGTAAAAATTATTTATTGTGAAAATTAATCTTCCTGTAAATAGAGCAAATAATGTTACAATTTATATGTATCATTTTTAATATTATTCTTTTAGTATTTTTAATGAATATTACTCTTTTCCCAATTCGTAGATAGATAGATAGATAGATAGAGAGAGAGAGTTTTATACTTAAATATATATGTAAAATTATGGACTTAATCTAGCCCTAACCTAAATATTTTTGAAAATGTTGTCTCACGTGTTTTCTACTTTAATTTAAAAAACTAGCTTAATACCCGTGTTAACACACGGGTATATATATAACATGTATATGTATGCATATATTACAATATTGAGTGTATTAAAAATACATAAGTTTTAAAAATGAATAAATAAAAATATATTATTTAACTTACCCATCACATTTTTTTTATAAAGTAAATTATTAACTCTATTTATATCTATCGTATTTGTCATAATAAAGTGTTTTCAATCATTTTCTACTTTTACTTTTGACATTGAAGCATAAAGCTCACAATTTCTAAAAATTTGTGATATAGACGAAATTGAGTATTTATCTGTTGTACTTGTATAATGTTAATGTAATAAAATATAATTTTAATACTACACCAAATAATATTTCAAAAAGACAAATATTTTATTGTGAAAAATAAAAACAAATACAGAATTATATAGACTTTTTTCTAAAACTATATGTGAAAGATATTAATAAAAAATAAGGATGAGAATATGTTAGATTTGATAAAAATATACAATCAAGTTTTATTCAAAATAAAATTATATTTTGCAAATAATAAAGAAAATTCTATATATTTCAAATAAGTTAAAAAAGAATAAAGTTGAAAACATAGAGCATCTCGTAATATCATATCAGGATACAATTTGAGATATATTGAACTAATCCCAAAAATCTCAAGTATTATGCATTTTCATCTTAGAAATAATAATAATAAATCAAATAATATATGCTCTGCCTTCAAAATTATGTAGCTAATATGTGAAATAAGAAATCGGTATGTAATAAAATTTAAATAAGCACTATAATATGGTGGAAGATATAATGGGGACAAATGTAGGATGAAGAATTTTAAAAATTGAATTACGGACCATTATGAATTCTAAGAATAAAGATCAATTTCAATTGAACAATTATTTAAGGTGTATGAAATAAACTATAAATTACACAAGATAATCGTGCATTTTCAAAATTTTAGAAAATCTCGTCAAAATAAAAAACCACTTGCAAAAAATAATAATTTATATAAAAAAGAAATTTTAGAAAATCTCGTCAAAATAAAAAACCACATGCAAAAAATAATAATTTATATAAAAAAGAATCGGAAGTTTATTTCATTTCTAATTCATGAGTAAAAAATAAAATACAAATAATGAGTAAGAGTACCATTTGCCAATGCGAAAGGTTGAATAATCATTACAACTCATTTTGTTGATATCTCAATTCAACCATACACATAAATCGATCATGAATTAAGAATTATAATTAGAAGTCAAAATCAAAGTTCTCAAATCTGTTTGTGGGGACATTTAATGATGAACAAGATAGATATTAGCATAGGTAAAAATCAGTGTTTTAAAACGCATATCAAGCAACGTGGGTTGCGTGTTGATCCCAACTCCGCGTAGTGTAAATAGCGTTGTATATTGCGTGTGGTATTTAAACGAATTATTTTAATATTAAAAATAATTATATATTTTTTGTGAGTTATTTTTAATATAAAATAATTATTTTTTTCTGGAAAAATAACTTAATATGTAATATTAACAAATAAAGTATAAGAATATCAGTCAAAAATTACAATTTATAAAATACAATAGAAAACAAAAAAAATATAGAAGTTTATGATAATATATAATAAAATGTTAAATTTTTGTATGAATATCTAGAAAAAATTTGACAAATCGATCATCATCGTTAATATAAATGAAAAATACGTATCAAAGAATTAGGTTGTCGCAACAGAGAAAACAAATCTGGGCAAGTTAAAATTTTAAATAAATAAAAATTGTGATAGAAAATAATTAACAAAGAAAACAATCCAAAGTTAAAATTTTAAATAAATAAAAATTGTGTTAGAAAACAATAGGGTAGATAGAAAGTGGGGGACACGGCAAGAAAATAGGAATATAAAGAAAATTAAATAAATATTACACAAACACATACAAAACATTAATTCTATAGAGACACGTGAAATCGTATAATTCTACATGTACTAATAGGGGGAGAGAAGGTGAGGACGCGGCAAGAAAATAAGAATATAAAGAAAAATAAATAAATATTACACAGACACATCAAAACATTAATTCTATAGAAAGCCATGTAAGCGTATAATTCTAGATGTACTTTTAATTAATATAATAGGGTGGATTTTATTTGAGTGGTTAAAACTCAAGGGCGTGTTTATTCTTAGATTTGCAATATCGAATTAATATTTTAAATAGCTCACTTTTAAAAAAAAAGTGTTCTATAACAAATAGGATTATAAAAATAAAAATTCTTATTATTTATAAAAAATAACCCACCATCCCTCTATATTACTAATTGAGTCCCAACTTGTATTTCCTACCTACACGTGAAGTATTGTATGATTTTTTTTTTCTCTGTCTTGTCTCTCTCTCTTTTAATTTTTTTTCTTTCTCTCTCTATCTCTCTGTCTTTTTTATTTTTTTTTCTTTCCTATTAATTTAGAGTACAATAGAATAGTAGCTTTACACGATGCTTTAAGCTATTTTTTTTCTTTTTTTTTTTAACTATTTTTTTTGCGGGAAATATTTACTTCATTAATGTGTTCATCCAATATTATATATTTACTTTTATTCAAGTGATTATCCAATATTATAAGTGTGTTTAAGTCTTTTTTTTTTTCTTTCCACGCGCTATTTCTGTCCACACCTATTTCCTATATACCAATGATATTTTATTTTAATTATAGTGTGTTTAAGTCTTTTCTTTTTTATTTTTCTTTCATACGTTATCTCTGTCCACACATATTTCCTATATATTTATGATATTTATTTTTCCTTGCTATCTCTTATGTTCTCTCTTCTATTTTCTTTGACGTTTCTCAGTTTCTCTCCTATTGTTTTGTATCACCAATATTATAGGCGTGTTTAAATAATTTTGTTTTGTATCACAAACTTTATTTATTTAAAATTTAAAGTTATCCAATTGACTTGATCGATGTTTCCATATAAATAGAAAATAATTTTGTTTTCTATATTATTTGATCTAACGATACTGATCAGTTTGTCAAATTATTTCTAGATATTATTACAAAATTTTAACATTTTATTTCATATTATCATAAAGTTCTATATTAATTTTTATTTTCTATTGTATTTTATAAATTGTAGTTTTTGACATATTAAGAATAATTATTTTATATCAAAAATAAATCACAAAAAATAAAAGATTATTTTTAATATTAAAATAACGTGTTTAAATAGCTCATGCAATACATAATGGTATTTACATTAAGCGATGTTGGGATCAAAAAGCAACGCGCTTTGCATGATACGCGTTTTAAAACACTGGTTTTTACCTATACTAATATCTATCTTATTTATCTTCTAAAAAATCTTTCCTTATCATTCTTCTCTTCATTCTTAAATGTCCCCAGATTTGATATATAAACTTTGGTTTTGATTTCTAATTATAATTCTTAATTCATGATCGATTTGTGTGTATGATTGAACTGGGATGTCAAGTGGAGTTTTATAAGCTATCGAAAATGAGTTGTAATGATTGTTCAACCTTTCGCAGAGGCAAATGGTACTCTTCCTCATTATTTGTATTTTATTTTTTAGTCATGAATTATAAATGAAATAAACTTTCAATTCTTTTTTATATAAATTATTCTTTGCATGTGGTTTTTTATTTTGACGAGGTTTTCTAAAATTTTGAAAATGCACGATTGTTGTGTGTAATTTATAATTTATTGCGTAGACCTTAAATAATTGTTCAAATAAAATTGATATTTATTTTTAGAATTCATAATGGTACGTAATTCAATTTTTAAAAATTCCCATCCAGCATTTGTCCCCATTATATTTTCCACCATATTAGTGCTTATTTAAGTTCTTATCACGTACCGATTTCTTGTTTCACATATTAGTTACATAATTTTGAAGGCGGAGCATATATTATTGATTTATTAATATTATTTATAAGATGAAAATGCATAAAATTTGAGTTTTTTGGGATTATTTCAATGGATCTCAAATTGTATTCTGATATGATATTACGAGATGCTCTATGTTTTCAACTTTGTTCTTTTTTAACTTATTTCAAATATGTCGAATTTTCTTTATTATTTGCAAAATGTGATTTTATTTTGAGTAAAATTTGATGTATATTTTTATCAAATCTAACATATCCCCATCCTTATTTTTTATTAATAGCTTTCACATATAGTTTTAGAAAAGAGTCTATATACTTCTCTATTTGTTTTTATTTTTCACAATAAAATATTTGTCTTTTTGAAATATTATTTGGTGTAGTATTAAAATTATATTTTATTACATTAAAATTATACAATTACAATAGATAAATACTGAATTTCGTCTATATCACCAATTTTTAGAAATTGTCAGCTTTATGCTTCAATGTCAAGAGTAAAAGTAGAAAATGATTGAAAACACTTTATTATGACAAAGACGATAGATATTTAAATAGAGTTAATAAGTTACTTTATAAAAAATAAATTGCTATGGGTAAATTAAATAATATATTTTTATTTATTATTATTTATTCATTCTTCAAATTTATGTATTTTTAATACACTCAATATTATAATATATATATATATATATATTACCCGTGTGTTAACACGGGTATTACGCTTTTAATATTTAAAAACAAATATTGGAAAGGACAGGCCACGAGTAGGCCAAGTACACACGTGTGCTAGAATATTACTCCAATTTCTACCGACTTCTCATGAAATTGAATCTCTCTGTTTTTCAATTTATTCCAATTTATGTGATTGATGTTGTTTTACTGTGCGCCAGTTCCCCATGAAACGGGTCAATCTTCTCATACTGAACATGTGCACGTGTGTGATGTTCGTTACATCAACATCACAATTAAATACGATCGTTCTTTTTTCTTTATCCGTCAAAGAGTATTTTGTTTTGAAATTAAAAAGTATCAATTTTAAATTCTTATCGTTGTACTACTAACTTCATATTATCATATTTGTTTAATTTGTATAATTTTCAAGCTATTGTACAATATTTATCTTGTGAATGTCTTAATAGATGGATGGTAGTTCATCCATCCAAAGAATAATAATCATAATCTAGTGCAGTAGAGTTTTTCTTTGTTTTCTTTTCTTTTAATGGAATAAAATGGTTAAATTTTTAGGAAAAAGAGAACGAAATCAGAGAAAAGAAAAGAAATATTTCTTAGTCTAAATTTATCGTATTGAGAACAATCAAGAACCATCCCAAACCATCCATTTTTTTAAACCAATAAACTATTATTTTTATTATATACTAAAATAATGTTTTTATTATATAATGCAAGTGTTATTATTATATATCAGCTTATATATCAAATAATACTTTTATTATATAAATTTAGTACTTTTAATTAAATTAGAAAAAATATAACAAATATGATCTTTCCATTTAATTATATCTAAACCAATAATTAGTATTAGGTACTCAAATAAAGTAGTAATTCTCATTTGAACCTCTCTCTCTATATATATATATATATATTATCGTGACTATATCATTTTTACTTGATTATAACCATTAAATTATTTTAGGGAAAAGGGGTAGATTATAGATAAATGTGGAGGGGTTTAATGGGAAAAGGGTAGATTAATAGATAAATGAGGAGGGGTCACTTAATCGTAATCATTTACTATATATATATTTTGTTAATGAAGTCAACTTGTGACATCCTATCAAATATTTACAAAGTAAGATTAACGATCATGAAAAATGTAATATGATTAGCAATTTGATTAAACTTTAAGACTTGATAAGTGAAGTAACTGAAATGAGAAAAACAGGGTGCACCATGTACTTGCATTTGATTTTTTTTATTTTTTTTTTGTGTGATATTATATAAATTTTATGTGCGATAAAATATATATATATATATATATATATATATATATATATATTAATACAAAATTCTTCTAATTTATGTGTCTTCGTATACTTCGATAGATAAATAAAAAATTCTGGTGCTTCGTTTGCTTATGTGTCATCTATCTTATCTAATTTAATTCTTTTATTATATTTTTCCTTATTCAATACTTTCCTTTGATTCTCCTAATATAAAAATAGAAATAAGTCATATATAATTAGTAGATAATATAAATTAGTTATTTTAATTAAAACTGAAACTACATATGAAATAATTTTAATTAAAAAGACTTTATTATGAAAATAATTAATAAGTTTTATTGATAATATAATTTAAAATAATTTTATTTTTGGAGTTTCAAATATTATATATAGGTAAAATATGAGTTATTTACAATAATTTAAGTATGTAACTAAATATTAGATATGTATTCAATCTAAATATAAAAATATTAAATTATATGCTAATAATTAATAAACATTGATTAGACACCAGTACAATGCGACACGGTTGGGAGTATGACATCTTTTGAATATCTCAAAGTATGTAACTAATAATTAGTAATGAATTTATTGTAAACATTGATATATGAAATTATTTAATAATAATAATTAATAAAATATATATTAGACACGGATTTAGAATGTGACGTCTTTTAAAAATTTGTGAGTATGTAACTAAGATTATTAATGAATTTAATTTAAACACCAAATACAAAATTATTTAATATTTATAATAATTAATAAATAAATTAGACATGTACAAGGCACGGGTTGAGAATACATTATTTTAATTTTTTGTTTTAAATTTAAAATTAAATCATTATCACAAATATTTTTTATATTTCTCTTTTGATAAGTCCCGTATAATACACGGGTGTTAAACAAGTATATATTTGTGCAAAATTATCCTAATGTATGTGCCTACTTCGTATGCTTCGATTGGATAATAAAAAAAACTTGGTGTTTCGGTTGCTTATGTGTCATCCAAGCCTAATTTTTTCTAATTTAATATTTTTCTTTTATTGTATCTTGGCTAATTTAATATCTTCTTTTTATTATACTTTTTTTTTGTCTAATTCAATAATTTTCTTTTATACTCCTAATATAATAACATAAACAAGTCATATATAATAAGTAGAAAAAAAAAACTAAATTAATTATTTTAATAAAAAGACATATTACATATGAAATAGTTTTAATTACAAAAAAATATATGAAAATAATTAAATAAATTCTATTTATAATAAAAGTTGAACTAATTTAATTTTGAAATTTTAAATATTCTATATATGGAAATTATGATATATTTGCAATAATTGGAGTATGTAACTAAATATTAGTAATAAACTCAATTTAAATATAAGAAAATAAATTATATAATAATAATAGTTAATTAATATTTATTAGACAATGACACAATGCAAGAGGGCTTGAAAGTATGACACCTTTTAAAATTTTCAAAGTATGTAACTGTAATTACTAACAAAATTAATCTAAATATAAAAATATAAAAAAATTTAATAATAATTAATTAATATAGATTAGACGGGTTGAAAATGTGACATCTTTTGAATTTTTATAAGTATTTAAATATAATTATTAACGAATTTAATTTAAATAATAAAATATAATATTAATCAATAATGATAATAATTAATATACTGAACAGGGCACGGGTTGAGAACACATCTTTTCAAAAAAAAATTTAAATTTAAAACTTTATAATTTTCACAAATATTTTTTATATTTAGTTTTTTTTTAATTCCGTATAATACACGGGTGTTAAACTAGTATATATATATATATATATATATATATATATATATATATATATATATATATATATATATATATACTAGTTTAACACTCGTGTATTACACGAAATTTATTAAAAGATAAATATAAAAAATATATGTAACCATTATAGAGTTTATAAATATAAAAATAAGAACATTCAAAAGATATCGTATTCTCACCTCGTGTCTTCTACTAATGACTAGTTACTATTTATTAACTATTATTTATTATTTTAATGTTTAAATTAAATTCGTTAATAATTTCATATTTACATACATAAACAAATTAAAAACTTGTTACATGCTCAACTCGTATCTAACTTTTATTAATTAATTAATTATTAAATATTTTAATATTTAAATTATATTCTACAATAATTCTTAGTTACATACTTAGAGAAATTCAAAAGATGTTATATTCTCAACCTGTATTGTATTATTGTCTAATTAATATTTATTAATTATTATTACATAAATTTATATTTTTATATTTAAATTGAATTCTTTAATAATATTTAACTACATACTTAGAATATTAACTTTTATTCTCAATACAACGTATTTAGATTATTAATAAATAATTAAGTTTATTTTTTAATTCATATTATCTTATAAGTAATTTTTCTTTTAATTAAGATAAGTATTGGATTTTTTTAATTATATATGGTTTCTTATATATTTATATTAGAAGAACAAAAGAAAATATTGAATTAGATAAAATATAATCAAAGGAAAATATTAAATTAATTAAATATATATTAAAAAAAGAAAAATTAAGTTAGGCAAAATATAATAAATTAGGTAGATATTATAATAATTATAATATTAGAATTCTTATATTTAGTAAGTTTTCAAACCTTCAAAATTCGTCAAGTAAGCATCCGGACCGACAGAAAACTACACGTCATTACGAAACTTCCTAAGCAGACACGTAGGATAAAAATATTTTCATTTAGTATATAAGTGATATATATATATATGTATGTATCTTGTGTGATAATATATGAATATTATATGTGATAAATATGGTAAATGAAAACATAGACTTTCCCATCGAAATGTCCGTCGAAATCCGGTCAATGAAAAGAGTAAGCGGTCATCATCGAAGTGACCATCGAGATTCGATGGACGGAAAAGTGTGAGCATTCGTCGTCGAAGTGTCCGTCAAAATCCGATCGGTGAAATTTATGGGCGCACAAAATATTCATGTACCATCGCACAAAAATTAATATATCATTGAAAGAACATACATATTCATCACAATGAGAAAGTGTAAGCGGGATTCGTCGAAGTGGCCATCGAGATTCGATCGACGAAATTGTTAGGGGCACAAAATATTCATATACCATCGCACATAACATCCATATACTATCGCATAAAATATTCATATATCAACTCACAAAATATACATATTCATCATAACGAAAAGTGTAAGAAGGCGTCGTCAAAGTAGTTGTTGAGATCTAGGGGCGGATTCAGGATACTTAGTTTGAGGAGGCCATATATTGAAAAGCAAAAATAATTCGATGAAATGGCGAAAATCGACTCGTGTTATATAAAGGGGAAATAAATTAGAGAGAATATGAAACTAAAAATAAGAAGGAAAAAAAAGGAACTAGAGAGTAGTGAAGGAAAATAAGAAAGATATTTTTTTACTTCTAAGTTAGTACTATTAATTAGTGGGAATATGGGAAAAAAAGAAAAGAAAAGGTGAGGAAAAAGTGAGAAAGGGATGATATATTTTTATTTTATATTTTTTTAAAATTAATTAACGAGAAAGAGGAAAATAAAAAGAAAGAAGAAAGAAGGATTAAAAAATACAGAAAAATAGGAAATAAAAAGAAAGAGAGAGTGGTTGTTGTTTTTAATTATATGTTATTATTTTTAAATTTAATTAATAAAAAAGAGAAATGGAAGAATAAAGAATATATAAAATAATGGATAAAAATAAATAAAAAAGAAAGAAACTAAAAACAAACAAATGAGAAAGACGAAAATAAAATGAAAGATAAAATAATTTTAAAAAACAAGAGATAAAAAAGAAGGAAATTAAAAAATATAAAAAGATGGATATAAAAACAAAGATAAAAAAATATAGAAAAATAAGATATAAAAAAAAGAAGAAAAAATAGGCAATAGGAAGAGTTGAACCATGTACCATTTGAAAAATAATTAGGTACACAAACCACTAGACCTAGCTACAAATTTATACATTTTAGGAGGCCATTTTATATATAACACAAATAACAAAAAATCATAAATAGTATTATGATTTTGTATTTTTTTTAAGGGGGGGCCATGACCCCCTCAAAGGACAACGTAGATCCGCCCCTGTTGAGATCCAATTGACAAGATTCATAGGCACGCAAAATATTTATATATCATCGAATAAAACATACATATACCATCACATAAAAAAAACTGAATACACCATGCATGTGCATGGTGTAATTTTCCAAAAAAACGTGAAAGTGAATCAATAACACCTTTTTTAGAAAACTTCATAGATAATCACATTTTCTTACAAGGAAATTTCTCTAATAAGATGAAAATGAGGTCGTATCAATCACATCTTAAAGTGTAGCTAGGGGCAAAGCCGAAAATTAAATTTAAAGGGGACGGGATTTTCTTTTTCCAAAAATGGTAAATAAGAGTTGTTTTATTTTTCTTTTTTGTTTATTGTTATTGTAGTTGTTATTGTTGTTTTACGGCTGTATCCGTCTCGGAGTGCGGGTTTACTAGATCGACTTATTCCACTCTAGGCACCACAATCGCGCGTCTGGATCCGTCTCGGAGTGAGATTTTACCAGATCGACCCATTCCACTCTATACTATATTTAGATATTAAATTTAATTACTTAAATTTTATTTTTATTTGTACAAAGTAATTTAAGGGCGTGTATTCATTTAGAAGTTTTTAAAACATTTCATGATTTTTAGAATCTTAAGGTATTCAATTAAGATAATTTAAAATTTTAGAAGTCCACAGATATTTTACTGAGACTTTTAATAACATTTTAAGAGTCCATTAAAATTTCAAGGTATTCCTTTGGTATATATAATGTCTTAAAATGTCGTGATATATTCAATATGTCAAACAATTTTAAAATTTGTGATTTGACTAGAATTCACTGGACTTATATGCTAGATTATTGTTGGGTTGTGGAGTCTTAAGTACTGTACATCCAAACCCTCGTCCCCGAGTCGAAATTTTTGGGGGTATTTTAGGGAGTTCACGTAAAATTATAACTAGGGTTTTCCTTTTATAAATAGTTTGGTTGTGTAATTGTACCCCTATCTAAAAAATTATTATAGTACAAACTCCTAACTTGGCAACGCCCCCAAACGTAGTTAGAATCTCTCTCTGACGAATTGGGTAAATAATTTTTTGTGTCGTTTTTATTGCTTCTCTTTTTCATCATATTACTTATAATCCTAACAATTATATACACAAAATCCCACAATCAAAATAAATTGTTAGAAATGAAAATTTGCACAATTTTTTCAAACTCCAACAAATATGTAAAACTAATAAAAATAAAATAAAATCTATATAAATCTTAAACTTAAACAAAACTTAAAAATCTTTACAAGTTTCAGATGAATACATACTTTAGTTAACAAAATTGTGTTTAAAAATATGGTATAAATGTCGTGCTTAAGCTATACATTTGTTTCTCCACGGTAGAATGTGATTTTAATATCACTATCAAATGGGCCCGCACGCTCTGTCCCGCCGCAGGCTGCCCCACAACGGGGCGGACGGGCTTGACTCGTTTTTTTGTGGGTCAAAAAAATATAAGTCCACGGCCCGTGATTGAAGGCCCGCTAGTCAACGGGCCAGCCTGCGGGCTGAACAAATATTTTTTTTATTTATAAATTTTCATTTTAAATGTTAAAAAAAAACTACTTAGTATTTAACGTCTTAACGAGCAGACGAGAAATAAAAGAATACAAACATTTCTAATTAAATTTAAATATTAATCAATATAAATATTAATTATAAATTTATAATAAAATAAAATAAAATAAAATGGGCTAGCCCGCAAAAAACCCACCGCCTTAATGGAGCGGGCCAAATAGACTCGCGATTAAATGAGCCTGGAAAATGGAAGCCCAATCCTGCTCATTTATACGGGCTAGGGCTAGCCCGCCGGGTTTGGCATGTTTTAACAGTGCTAGATTTTAACTTCATGATACGTATTAAAGTCTAGCGGTTGGATGACTATATATAAGACCTGACAAATAAATAGGTTCACCGTGTTTTTATTACTAATTTTGTCGACGTAGTTGAATTTAGTAAGTTGTGCATACTGTTCACAAAATCACGACGCTTCGTTGTTTTACGTTTCCAACTTAAAAAGTTGATCGATCGATCGTATATATGTTGTTGGTCTAATTACACGACACATGTAAATACGCACATGCTCCCTTCGGGAATTTCCGAGGTGCAATGGTTCCCTTCGGGAATCTTCCAAGGGGAATATGCTCCCCTCGTTTTTTTAAATTAAGAAAAATAGAAAAAAAATAAAAAAGCGTATTTACCGATCAATTATCAATTTTCGTGGTTCTATAACAATGAAACACACCTCGTGGAACCTTCACAAAATCATGACGCTTTGTTGTTTTGCGTTTCCAATTTAACATGTTGATCGATCGGTCATATCTTGGTTGTTGGTCGAATTACACGACACGTGTAAATACGTACATGCTCGATGATATTTTCTAGCAAAATTGGGTCAAAATCACCCCACGTGCCTAATATGATAGAATATGGTTTATTTTTACGTTTTTTGTATTTTTTTTAATTCTTATTTAAAAATTAAATGAAAAATCGAAAAAAAATAGAAAAGACGTATTTACCAATCAATTACCAATTCTCGTGGTTCTATAACAACAAAACACACCTCATGACACCTTCACAAAATCACGACGTTTCATTGCTTTGCGTTTCCAATTTAACAAGTTGATCGATCAATCGTATGTCTATCTTTTTCATTTTTTTTTAATTTCAAAGAAACCGAGGGGAGCAATTCCCCTCAAAAATCCCCGAAGGGATATATTTCCCTTTGAGAGTTTTCAAGGGGACTTTGTTCCCTTCGGTAATTTTCGAGAGAATATTTCCCCTTCGGGTTTTACGAGGGTTATATGCCTTCGATAAACGTACCCTCGGAAAGATTTCGGTAGTAACTTCAATAATAATGGCGGCAAATATTGGCGTCATGTTTTCGAAGGATTTACCAAAGGTACTAACCTTCAGTAATTCATTCGCTAATAATTACCTTTGGTATTCCCTCGAAAATTCCGAGGGCAATATTTTTCTAGATGTTCTCTTTGATAAAATACTATTCTTTTTTTGTAGTGGATCTTATCTCATTGTTTCATTCTGGGTTTAAGATCCGGTCTAATTTCACACACATCTAGAATTTTTATATTGCAAAAACGCAAAATTATCATCAATATTGATTTTGTAATAATTACTAGCTAATTGTAAAGATTTGAATGTCATTATTGTTAATTGATTATTGTTAATTGTTAGGGTCGGAAATGATACTTGATTTTTATGATCGCATATATGGTGTATCCATTATGGTACTTCGTAAAACTAGAGTTATAAATTAAATTAAATTAAACCCTAGAAGTGCTGTGGCAGCAAGGGCGGAGGCACTTAAAAGCTTACCTGGGCTTTAGCCGGGTGGTTCCAAAAAAAATCAAGCTTAATTATTAATATTTTACATTTATATATTTTAGATCAACAATGAATTAGCCGATTTTTTTTTTTATTTATAAGGCAAAGCCCACTAAGTCCATTATAGTTGGTTAAAATCCAATTGATCTCAATAATATCAATCTCACTTTGCCGTGTTGTTGTATTAGATTTTAAATTTTTCTTAATATTTAGTTTAATTAGCTAAGCCCTTAGACTGTTTTGTTCTTAATATTGAAAACAAAAGACCAATACATATACAGAGAGCTTTTGAGTAAGCCGACAGGCAAAACAAAAAATTGAAGGGTTGGCAAGGCAGACGTCTCAAAAAAAAAAAAGGTTCATCCAATTTTCAAAATTCATAGATTCAACGTTCAATATTTCAACCCTAAATTCTAAATTTTAATTCCTTAATTGTAATTTAAAATTTTGAATTGCATTTTCAATTTCATATAATTCTAATTCCTTAATTGTAATTTGTAAATTTATTAGCTACTCAATTCTTGCAGGATGGTGGAGATTTTTGTCAGTTTATCCATGTTATTGTATGCCTTTCTTCTAATTTCAATGCCTCACAATTAGTTTTTTTAGTGGACTTTGCATTGGTGTCAAGTGAACTTGTAAGTGTTTGTTTTGGAATTTCATTATCTTACTTGATCATCTCTCTCTCTCTTTTTTTTTTGAGAGTTAAACTGTCAAACTTATATATTTTGATTAATGCGATAAATTATCGAGCTTGTTGGATCATTTTTCTTAGTGCAAGATAAGGGTAAAGCTCTATTGGTATGTATATTTTATTCCATATTATTTTATTTTTCGTTAAAAATACTTTAGCTCGGGTGGATTTTTATTCTAATTCCGCCACTGTTTGGCAGAGAGAAAGTTCTTATTCTTCATCTTCTTTTTTTTTTTTTTTTTTTTTTTTTTAAGGTAAGGAAGGTTATAAAGATCAGGAATGATAATTCAAAATCTATTAATATCGTGTCAAGTCTCCAAAATCATAAAAATGTGCGCACGCGCGCGCGCGCCACACACACACACACATATATTATATATATATATATATATATATATATATATATATATATATATATATTATATATATATATAAACAAAAAAACAAACAAACATGAGTTTAAATTATAAAAAATAAAAATGAAGTTTCAAAATTACTGAAACTGATCTCTTGATCCGATAAAATTTGTTGTTGAGATCAAATATTTTACAGGTACTTTCTCACCTTTTAAGAATATTACAAATATCTTCAAATATTCACCTGCTTATGAGTAATATTTAACAAATTTTAACATATAAGTTTAGATTTTTTGTTACCATTAAAATTAAACTAAATATCAGGTTACTCAATGGTTGTGTATAATCCCTGCGTGAACAAGTGGGACAGATAAACCGACACAATCAAAAGTGAGGCAAAAGTTTCAACCCCCAAAAATGAGGCCAAAAAGTTATTATAATTGACACCGGAAGGACTAATGTTGGGATTTTATGGACACCGATTATATTTTCTTCGAAAAATATATTGATGCCCAACACGTTTAATCATCATGATTAAGGAGACAAAAAGGCGTTTATGCCTTTTGAAATGGTTGGTCACATGAGTCGTTTATCTTTCACATTGCATCAATTTACCTATACATCTACTTGAATTCTACTTGAATGTGTTTTGATAAATATTCATGGGATTGGTTAATTATTTGAATCTGGGGATCGACAAATCTTGGATGGACGCCATTGCATTTTCAATGATTTTTCGTTAAAAAAGGTAAAACCTTAAAAGAAAATTAACAATGTGCATCTTGATTTTTTTTTATTTTGTAAGTAAATGAGTCGTAGGTCAATAAAATATTAATGACGAAAAGAGTTAGGTGATAACAAAAATAAGCGAGTTAAGAAAGATCGCAAACCGACCAACAAAAACAATTAGAACACAAAAGAAGAATTCATATCTAACATGAACTATATAGTGTAGAAACCCTGACATGAGAGCTTCTACAACCCATTGCCTTTCCGTAACATATGCAACAACCGAGAGTGCCGATCGCTCTCTTTGAATACGTTAAGGGCTTAAACCAGACAAGTTGCTTCCTCGCCTCGCTGGGAAAAGAGATCGCAACTTGTTCCTAAGGAACCATCAAAGAATGGGCATCAAATATCGAAACCACATAGTAGAGTCCGGTTCGAGCCAAATAAACTCCCAACCACCTATCCAAGACAATCTTGCAGGCATGAATCGCGGCCTCGAGTTCTGCTAGGAAAGCGAAAGAAGAGTCCACTATCCGAGTGAAACACCCCTAAACAAATATCCGATAATTACCAAAAAATATCGTCGTAAGCGGCCGCTCCCGGAGCACTAAGGTAACCGCAATCAGTGTTAACCTTAACCCAACCTTGGGAAAGGGCAACCAATGGGTCAAGGAGCCCTCCCTCCCTCGGGGATCTAGAATGAGTTGTGATGCTAAAAGCCTGAAGGTAGTGATCTCTGGCTCGAATGATGAATAACCCGAGGAAAAGTGACAGGCCCGTGTCTGAATGGAAATCTCCTGAACCGAAAGATAATCAAAGCTTACCTAATACGATAATACTAAATAACCAGGGTAATGATTGCAAAACGCCAAGCCATCGAAAGTTGAGAATTAAATTTCACATTCAAACACTAAAGTAACATACTCCATAATGGAAGAGAAATATAGAGTGACGTGAAATAAGTCCACGAGAGCTTGCCAAGTTTCCCAAATAATTGTGCACTTCATGAAACAGTGGTCTAAAAAGTTAATCGCCTACAAATAGAAAGAATAATAAGATGACCCCGAAATTCCCCGACACTGTAGATTACCCCAAATGAGAAACTTATCAAGAATAAGCCTTCGGTCCAAAATCGAACGCCAAGGGAAGAATATTTATATGCCAAATCCATTAACTCCATCGAACTTTGGGGAAATATGGTCGAAGATGCCAATAAGTAATCGAAGAGGAGACATTCCTGTGAACGAATGATACCATATCCACTCATCTAGCTCGTCATTCACAATAGAGGTGACTAGGATATCCACACAGTATCCTCCGGCCGATGAATAAAATGAGTCACGAAATGCCAAACCCCATCAATTAAGTAATCATAAACCGACTACCCAAAAATTGATCGTACCTCAATTGAAGTTCAACCCGATCGAAGATGCGGTAACTTAACTAGTTATCCTACCAAAAAGAGATATCTCGGCCCGTGCAAACCAACCAACGAGAGACAGCCTGAAAGGAAGCGACATGATTCTAAATCCACACTAAATCGAATAAACAAACCCATTATGCTTGGGCTGAAGGTCCGAGTCCAAAGAGCGAGAGTGAAGAAAGACTCTCGTCGAAGAGTCTTTTGTCAACACATACCAAGCAAGACGAGTGTAAATAGGCGCGCTCATGAAAGCAAGAGAACGCAAAACAAACCCCCTCACCTCCTTGGCAGCGGTTACCTTGGCCCAAAAAATTGATAACGCAACCCTTGTACAAACGAAGTTCCAAATAACTCGCTCTAACCGCTTAACAAGAGTAACGAGCCACCAATAAATCAACATGGAGTGAACTCTTAAACTAGGAATAGCCAAGTCCACTTGAAAAACACGACCCACCGTCGAAAGTGAACAACCCCTTCCAGTTGCTGAGATAATACAATCGATCGTCAGCGCCAAATGAATACTATGAAATAAGAACGACACACCCAAGTACTTTAAAATAATAGCACTTAAAATACTTCCCTGACGCTGCACATGTTTCCCGAAGTGAACCAAAGACTTCTCCAAGTTAGTAATTTGCCAGATAAACCACCATATTCCTCCGACAACCGCCTAATCACCAAATGTATATCTTGATTATTATTATTATTTTCAATACATTTTTTGACATTATTTCTTTCCAACATTTTTTAAACTACGACTATTTTGAATCATAATTCGAAACATATACCATATTGTTCAGAAAAACAAACAAAAATAATGTTTATCCAAGTAAAATTTCCAATTTATTGGATTTATTTGCAATTACACACAACAATTTTCATATTCACCTATATAAATACAATCTTCTAAAAATTATGCATATTATGTTTTCTCGCTACATTTATATATTCTTTGTAAAATAATTGATTTTGCTATTATTTTAATAAGTGACACTCTTTAGTGACAAAGTGATAGTAATATCTCAAAAAATGACACTATTATCTCACGAGGTTCATTATTTGTTTGTCTTATTATGATTGATCATGTTACAGGTGAATTGAATTGATTATGATATTGAGAAACATGTTAGGCAGTCATAGTACTTGATAATTGTATTTGATGTACTTGTATTGGATTTACTTGGTGATATGCAAAAGTGACTGCTTTTAGTGCAAAAGTAACAGTTTTAGTGTAAAAGTGACACCTGATATTTTTTGGTAAAGAATTATTAATTAAAAACGGACTTCAATTCTTTCTTATAATTTAATTAAAAAAGTTGCACATATATGTGAAATGGTAACTTGACTATTATGATTTTACAGTGATACATTTTGCAAAACGTGACAGTTCTTAGTGCAAAGTGGCAATCATAAGTGTAAAAGTGACCCGCGGTATTTTGGTAAATAAGTATTAATTGAAAGAATGACTTAATTCTTAGTTACAATTTAATTGAAAAAAGTGACACGTATAAGTGAAATGCTAACTTGGTTAATATAATATATACAGTGATACATTTTGTAAAAAGTAACACTTTTATGCCAAAATGAGACACATTTTGGTGCAAATGTGAAGGCTTTTCTATGTAAAAAACAAACAACATAGCACTCACAGTAAAAATCCATTATGATGTTTATTTCATGACAAAGTTACAAACATATAGCCAAAATAACAATAACAAAAGCCAAAGATATTCAGCTCACATTATTATATTTTAAGCTAAATGACTAATTATAACATAATGGGTAAAAGTGAAACATTTTAGTGAAAAAGTGATAATAATAAGTGCAAAAATGACACACTTCAGTGCACATGTAACAATATCTTTCGACAAGGAATCACAAAAAATTAATCTTATAATATGAAATAGTGAAATATTTTAACGGAAAAGTGATAATATTTCTGAATAAAGAAAACATAAACATTCGAATAACCAGAACAATACATAAAGTCTAGCACACCACGAATAAAACTGCAAAGTGATAACAAATGAAAGTAACATTGGAACTGCAAAGTGATAACAAATGAAAGTAACATTGAAATTGCCGATTACATATCAGTAACAAACAATCATTTTTGAATTATCAAAAAAAGAAAAACAAAAAATAAGGCACCAAGCAACATTATTCTCCATTTAACTGCAAAATTAATATTTTCACATCAAAGCTAATTGCAATTAAGATATTTTACAAAAATAAGACTTGTCAAGTAATTTCATTTTGTATCCCAACATCTCGGTAGGAAAAATGCATCACTTTTATCTTCATAACCAACTAATCCAAAGTTCTCAATGATTTTTTTTCTGTTACGATGGCATCGCGTCCACTACTAAGACCAAGTTTTGAGATCTACATTTTGAAGAGAAGTTATGTGTGTCTATCTCCGGCTCACCCTTTATAATGCACTTCTACCATTCCATCTGGTCTTGCTTTGTCAGAAAAATGGAGATAGATTTCTGATCCTCTGCAATAAATTAAATAATTGGTTAGTAAATGTTTCGTAACCACACTGTACATTAACATACAAAAAGTAAGAAATAGAGTAAAAAGTATAACCGGAGACAAATATACCTAAACTCAAGAAATAATTATCAAACTTAATGGGATGGAAAGTTTGCCCTATAGTACCCCAAAAAAAGTGCTAAATAATTTGAACAAATACTTCAAATATAAACAAGTATTTTAACACAAAATATTATGATCAAAAGGGTTAAGAAGCACCAACAACAGACAATACTTACATCAAGAATAAGTGGCTGACTATTATACCCAACATTCATATAAATAATAAATAATTTGTTATCGATATATCTCCGAGATTAAGAAATCTGATAACACTCAAGATAATGCGGAATTATGTACGAAAGACATTACAATGGGTATTCGAGTCCTTCACCACTCAATTGCAAAGACATAAAAACCTAGAACTATCACAAGATTTTGAGGAATACAAAATCGAATTGAATAAACTTTAAATCATTTGGAAGGAACAAGAGTATCAACACCTGAATTACACAAACAACACTTTAAAACACATGTAAATATGGTATGAGTTATTTTTAACTTAACCACTAAAAAGTATATCTATGCACTCTCATCTAACACGCATTGATTGGAAGAGTCATTGCTCTAAAAGTTCGTCGAAACCTCAAAAGTGAGTAAACATGCTACCACTATATATTATTTATATTCCTAACTTTTTCACTAAAAATTCTCATTTTCTTCTTCCCACCACCAACATTTATTACCCTAGTGATGCACGACATATTTGCCTTTATTTAAACATCAACTAGTAAAGGACATCAATTATATCACCAAGAACAACTATTTATTGAAAATAAATCACGGGAAAAAAAAAACACTAGCCACATTTGTTTACTTCAATCGAATAACACATCTTGCAAATAAGACACAAGAAATATTAATATTCGTAGATAAAACAATATAAGGAACCAAGTTAGCCATATTATCACACTTACCTTAATAACGATTACTAATAGATGATACTTTATTGAAGAAAAATATTAAAGAAGCATTAAGATAATACTGTAAACCCTAACGATTGTTTTACTGACCTGAGCAGGAGAATGGATGGTGGCTGAAATATTGAGAGGTTTGATTTCAGACGGCAGTAGCTACCTTTTTTTTTGTCGGTGGTATTGGAAGAAAGAAAATAAAAAATAGAGAAATTGAACAAGAATTGCGACTTTGCAAGGCATTAGATTAGGAATTTGGCCGAAATTCTACAGGTCTCTGGCGAGGTGCGGTGGTTCTTGAATGATTTTTGGTCTAGGGTTGGGAATCGGGGAGAGAAAGGGGATCAAGTCGTTGGAGAGAAATGAGGAGTGAAATGAAGAATAACTATTTTTTTAAAAGAAATTTTTTTATATGAGATCCAATTTCATGGAGTGGACCCCGGTTTGAGGCGGTTCGTGCTCCGTCACACTGTAAAGGACCCATGTGACCATTAAATATGAATTTTTGCTAATAAAGTTTGTATTAAAATTGTCATTATCATCTTTATTAGTTCTTATAATAATTTTAATTATTTTCAATTACCGAATCTTCAATCGTTGTTCATAAACTATGTTGTTTAGAGAAAAATAATTAGGAGAACATTTTCTATATGCAGTTTCCAAAGAAGCATAGTCAGATCTAATCTAGTGGAGGGAGATTTTTTCACTTCTCATAAATTATTTGTTTTTTATTTAATTACTTGTTTAATTTGGTCGTATTATTCATTTTGATAAATCGATTGGATAAAAGTTCTTTGTTTGATCATGTTCATTTCGTTTGACAAACAGGGCTGTTAGCCCACCAAGTCTTTCAGTTTGTGGGTTTAGATTATCAACACTTTACAGCACGGCCCAATTAAGTCGATTAATGTGTTCTTTTGATCAGTGAAATCAGAAATGGGCCTCTAAACTATGGGTTTCTACTCTCAATTGTGGTGATATGTATCTGACCATCAAATGAAATATGTGAATAACCCATCCTCCTCTCTTTGACAATGGACGGGACCCGTATTTGTTATGGTTTACTAGTTTTGTGTGACGAAATTTATAAAATATTTGTTATAAATTTAATATTTTAAATTTAAAAACTAAAAATTCAAAAGATGTTACATTGTCAACCCCTTCCAACTTACACCGATGTCTAATGGTTACTCATTAATTATTGTTATTAAATAATTTTGTATTTTAATATTTATATTAAATTCATTAATAGCTTTATTTACATACTTTAAAAAATTTAAAAGGTCTCACATTCTCAATCTGTGTTTAATCTTTATTAACTTATTATTGTTATTATTAAATAATTTTATAATTTAATGTGTAGATTGAATTCGTTAATAATTGTATTCACATAATTATAAAAATTCAAACAATGTCATATACTCAACATGTGTAGAAATGTAACAGTATATAGTCAATATTTAATAAGTATTATTATATAATTTTATATTTTTATGCTCATACTAAATTCAAAATTAATATATGATTATATGCTTAAATTGTTGCAAATAACTCGTGAGTTACTTATAAAGAATATTTAAAATTCTAAAAATAATATTAATTAAACTTTTATTATAAATACAAAAATTTTAGATTATTTTCATATATATTTCTGTAATTAAATCTTATATGTAATTTGTCTTTTAATTGAGAAAATAAGTTAGATTTCATTTTTCTAATTAAATACGACTTATTTATATTTTTATATTAGGAAAAATAAAAATATTGAATTTGACAAAATATGATAAAAGAAAAACATCAAATTATTTGAAATACAGTAAAAGAAAATATTAAGGTAGGTAGGTATTAGTCTCGAATGAAACATGCAATCGAAGTACCAAATCTTTTTTATTTACCAGACGAAATATGAGAGCATACACATATATTATGAGAGTTACGTGAGATAATGTAAACAATATTTCTTGGGGAAATGTTTTTGCATGAAAGTTTTACTGCATAATCCCTATATGATGTATACATTATCCGAAAAATTTGACAGTTTTTTGATGAACGATAAATCATCAATTTTTGTATTTTATTTATTTTATTATTTATTTATTTATTTATTTTTGCATATTTTAATTGTATCGTGCATGTTTTGTATATTGAATCATGTAATCATCTTTATAATGCCTTACTTGATTGAATTTTTTGAAAGTGCTTATAACTTATTCCATCCCAATAATCTCTTTTAAGCTATTTGGTAAGAATCAAGAATAAGTTTCTAATAGTTTATTATGCCTAATAAGCTCTTGTTCAAAAAAGGTTACAAATCGTAGTCTTTCCTAATAAGCTCATGAATAAACAAATATATTACTTTATATTTTACGCAAATATTTTTATTAGTCATAAGTAAAATTTTATTTATTATTGTAATTTTTTTTTCATGTATTTGTCATGTTTCCTGAAAAAATATTTGTAAAGTCTTTATTATTATTATTATAATTTTATTCCTTTATTTTTTATGTATAATATTTTATATTTTTAATTATTTCTGAATTGATAAATTAATCTTCAACACCTACTTTAATCAACTAATTTATCAAGTATTAATTTAAAATTAGTTACTGATCATCAACTATGAGTTGTTTAAATGAGTTCAACCAATCGAACCCTATATTTCGAATCCATGGGATTCACGAAAAAATGTGTATAATTAATTAGGATGGAGATATGATATCTTTTTTTTTTTTTTAATCTCAAATTCTATATTTTAACAAATATTTACATTTTTAAGTCAAATCTCATGTGCTGCTCATAAACAATTTAGAAATTATCATCTAATATACTAGAAAATCGACACGGATGATGATTTAAAATAATAATAATAATAATAATAATAATAATTCCTCACACACACATGCGGATAAGACAATCTTATAGTAATTGATGGATCGTGTTATACATGATCTGGTAGTGCTATTTATCTGATCAGTTAGGCTAAAAATTTAGCCGATGCACACTTTGATGGGTTATATCTTTCGTAATCAATCGATAAAAATACTAATATAATGGTGCTTTACCTTTATACAGCCAATTCAAGTAGTTTCTCCATCCTACCAACCCACTTATTTTTGGTCTAATAAAAACACTAACGAAAAAAACAAACCAAGTCTTATAATTAGTAGTATATGTTTTGTCAAAACCTAATATTTAAAATAGCTAAATTACGAAATATATATATATATGATGTGCCCACTTGGGAAAATGTGAGCATATGATATGAGGCCGCATGTACTACTTTCCATTATTAAACTTCTATACGTGTGTTGAGTCCATTTTATTTGTCTTGAAATATTATTCATATTCATCACAGCACACATTTCTAGCTCTCTCAGTTTTAAGGTAAAAAATCATTTTTATTTATTTTTGCTTCCCTTTGATTCATTTCAGATTTTCTTTACCATCTTCAAAACACATGCACGTGAATTGGGATTTTTTTTGGATGTTTTCTGTTTTCTTGATCAGTTTTTTCCTTTTTCTTGGAGGCCCTTTTTCTGATTTTATTAATTTATTATTCCTTTTATTATTTTGTGGGATGGAGAATTTAGGGAAATGGGGAGGGTTTTTGCGGTGACGCTTGAAGGCTTGATCTACAGCTGCAAACACTGTGGGACTCATCTCGCTCTCAGTGACGACGTCGTTTCAAAGGTTTTAATGTCACTCTCTTTTCAAATCTTGCAAAAAGACCAATTTTTTTTCTCTTCTTGATTTGGGCATAGTGTTTTTTTCTTGATTCTCGAGTTGAGATGTAATATTATCTTGAATCATGCTTTTTTGGTGAGTGATTAATTTTACTGATTAATTTTCCCCCTTTTTTCCTCATTTAATTGATTATTGGTTTTGGAAAAATGGCAATTACGTTAAATTTGCTTTAATAGATATAATGCCGGCTTAAAAATCTTGTTTGCAGACATTACAATGATTTATTTGCCTTTTAATTCGGATATTTCAATAGTAGCTATTTTTATCTAGTTTACTTTCTCCATTAGATGATTAGGGTTCTTTTAGAGCATCATACAGACGGGCTCAACTCTTCGTTTAAATAGTTTCGATTTGAATGATTGAATCGATTATCGACACTCTGTGCA
The DNA here is from genome assembly GCA_014905375.1 of Phtheirospermum japonicum. NCBI lineage: Eukaryota > Viridiplantae > Streptophyta > Magnoliopsida > Lamiales > Orobanchaceae > Phtheirospermum > Phtheirospermum japonicum. The sequence goes on from BMAC01000155.1 coordinate 1,227,857, forward strand.
GTTTAGATGTTAGTTTCAAATTAGTTTCATTTTGTCTTGTTTGGTTATTTGTCAAAATGAGGGTTTAGCTAATAGCAATTTTGGTTTCTCAGTCACATGGACATTTTCTTGATTCTTTTTTTTTTTTCTTTTCTTCAGTCTTTTCAGTGCAGACATGGGAAGGCTTATCTCTTCAGCAAAGTGTAAGTTGTTCTTGATTTATTGCCAGCTGATATATTATAATGAAAAAGAACATTAGCACTTTTTAAAAGGCATGCGATGACATCTATATGATGTGGAAATCCATTTCAGTTTCGTGGTAAGGCGAAAACTCTTACAAGTCAACACGCCTAATCTAATTCAAACCACTCGACTTGTTATAGATTCCTATATGATGAAAAACTTCCAGGGCAATTTAGTCATATTACGTCCATCTTGTCATTATCAAAATCTGTTTCAATATTTTCTTAACACTTGCTTTGGATGATCCCTGTGATCTGTAGTTTACAACCGAGTCTTCTATAGTTTATGTTCCTCGATATATGATTATTACCTTTCTTTATATTTTGCATAGATCAAATAAATAAATAAAATGAAATTCCATCTTTTGATATTCACTATTCCTCGATTTAAAATTCTTCGTTTATTCTTCTCTTGCAGAGTAAATGTAACTCTTGGGGAGAAAGAAGAGAGGTTGATGATGACTGGATCACACATAGTGGCGGATATATTCTGTGTCCGGTGTGGTTCAAACGTCGGATGGAAATATGTAAGATCCGTATAAATACATAAATAAAATAAATAAAAATTCATGTTTCGACGTGTTCAGTTGTAATTATTTGTTTAATCTTCTCAGGAAATTGCTCAGGAACAGAGTCAAAAGTACAAGGAAGGAAAATCTGTTCTCGAGCGGTCTGTCGGGTTTTCTAGTCGCAAAAATCAAAATGGCTAATTACAAAATTGCCCGCGATGTGTAGCCTAATTACCAGAAAGAAAAAAAAAGTTATCTTTCGAAATTACAAAACTTCATTGACATTTTGGAAAAGAACCGGAGTTTTTTGTAATTAGACTAAACCTTTGGGGGCACTTTTTTAACTATACCAATTTAGACAAACTAGTATGTGATAGGATTGAATGGTTTTGAGATTGGGTTTGGGTTTGTTGAGCAGGTTTAAGATTTGTGGGCCAGATGGAAGCAGCTATTGGGTGAGCCATGAAGCAAATGCTGGGGGCAGTGACACTGATGATGTTTGATTGAAACCTTAACTTCTACAAATTGAATGTTGTCTCCAATTGTACATTCTTTTTCCTTAAGATTTTCCTCATTTGGGAGCTCTTATCAATACAAGCTTTCCTTGTTATCATGTCTCAATTTTACTCCATTGTACATATGCTCCTTCAACATTTTTTCCAGTAGGGGCTTCAAAAATTATAGACATTCCCAATCTTTTATCAATTTTCTTTTTAATTTTTATTAGTGACAACTGGTACCCTTTTGCTGCCATGATGCAATAGCATGAAAACGTCCACCAATAGTTAGGTCACAAATACTTGGGTCTATTTAGAAGCATGTTTAGTGCCACACAGGATATTAGAATTTTTGTTCCAAATTTTTCTCAATATTTTTTCTTGACCGAAAAATAAGATGAGGAGACAGCTCCATGCGCCCTGATTCATTATTTGAGATTCCGATCCAGGTGCACTACCAAAGTGTTTCAAAAGTTGGGTTATTTTGACGTAGGTCTGCCTCTAGCCTAGATCGTTTTAAGTTAAATAAAGTTTCTATATCGTTTTAAGTTAAATAAAGTTTCTATCGCTCGGCTTAAAAAAATCAAATATGAAACTGGAAGATCACGAGGTGTTTCGAATAAGTCTATGTGGGATGCCATGGAAAAAAATGGATTAGTTTTTTTTTTGTTTTTTCTTTTTTTTTTTGTTCTATATTGAGACTCGGCGATAAACCCAAGGAGTCAGCAAATTAATAGTTGAATAAGTGAAAAAATTAGGTGACACATGATTGTGGACTTTGCTTTTTAATTATGCATTAGAATAAATCTAATTTATCTTTACTTGAATTTTCGAGGCTTAAGGCTCAAGTCTTTTACTATGTCAAATAAGCATAAATAGACTAAAGAATGAAGATGCTCTTATTAAAATGTGAAGGGACTATTTCAAAGAGTTTAAATAAGGATTAGGAGTCTATTATGTTGTTTAATACGTACGAGGTTTTTAAGATTTTTATTCCTTTAAAAGTTTATTTTGTCTATATATTATTTTGACTTTCTTGCCAAATATATTAGTTATTAATTGTTTATGAAAGTTTGTATACTTATCTTATTTGGTAATTATTTTGTATATTATTAGAATTAATTTAGGTTGTAATTATCTTTCTCTTAACTTAGAATTTCGTATGTTGTAAGTCATGATTATTAAGAGTCTTAGATTTTATCTTATCTCCTTATTTAAAATGATTCCTTCTTTTGTAGGACTCTTTACAAATAAGGATGTTTATATAAATATGAGGACTATCTCTACAATTTTATTACCCTGAATACGCTGAGAATTATACGAAAAAAGATCAGAGTTGAGAGTTGAAGCGATTTATTCGATCAACATCAAATCTGCCCACATCTGCTCGTGCTGCAACATCTGCACTAACATCCTGCCTGAACGAATTGTTTTCTTCCATGCTTTTGTGTTTTTATTAAGATCAAATCGTGGAGATTTTGATTCTTAACTTTTGAAGAGTAGTGCTGATTTAGAACAATCTTACTCGATAGAAGTTTTTCGTAGTCTTTACTTGTTTATATTTTCATGTGTAATCGTTGATACACTTTTCGAGTAAAGACATTTTCGCCTCGAGACACGATTACAAGGATTTATTTCTTGTAGTCAAAAGTTTTAAAAGCTTGTGTTTTGTTATTTTAATTCTGCTGCTATTTGTTTACACTCTACACAAAACACATTTTGTTTGTTGATTGTTCTAATAGTTTTCTATTTTTATTCATGAACAACTTAGCGAATTAGGGCTTGCAATTCTTCAAAATATTGACGCTTTTT
>BMAC01000155.1:1245876-1266043 GCA_014905375.1 Phtheirospermum japonicum
TAACTAAGTCAGCGTTGATGTTGCAACCCCTAACAAAAACCAACGAGTCACACTATTAAAAAACTAGGTTTATTTTTAAAAAATCTAACATTATATAAATATAAGACTTAAAAATAATGGAAAATATATTATAAACTCTAAGATTTTTTTGAATATGCTTAAAATATATTATTATAATATAATCTAAAACAAGGACTTGAAAAATTTTTTTTTTAAGAAATATATAAAATGAAGGTAATTAAAATATAAAACAAAATAAAATTTTAGAAAATTGTATTATAAAGTTTTTGAGATTATATTAAATATGCAATGAAATATTTAAAATTAAAATCAAAACAAAATATGAAAAATTATCGATAAAAAATATGAAGATATTTGTATATTTTAAAATACTTTTTAAAATTTAAAATAATTTCATGTATTATAACATAATTTTTTAGATTTATCTTAAAATATTTTCTTTTCATATGTAAAATAACTTCTTCTATAAAATATTCTCTAGATTTTCATAATTTTGTATTTTAATATAATATTTTACATATTTAAAAAAGCGATTCTTAATATATCTTTTCATATTTAGTATTGATTTTAAACAATTTTGTTTGCATACTTCAAATAATTCCAAGATTTTAGAATATACAAATTTATTTTATTTTATTTTATTTTTAAATAATCTTTTTATATTTAAAATAAGTTTGAATTTTATTATATTTTCATAGATTTTGCTATAAGTTAATATTTTAATACTATTTTTTTAGCAATTTAAAATAATCTCAAATTTTATAATGTATTTTTCATCTTTTTCTTTTAACTTTATATTTAAATAGATTTTTAAAAATTAAAAATTTAAAATAAATTTATGATTTTGTAATAAATTTTTATTTATTTTTATTATTTTCTTTCCTCATCAGCGTTGGCTTGGTCAAAATTGGTTCAAGTCAACATTTTTCCGCTGAAAATTAAAAGAATCCGGCGGAAAAAAAAATTTCCGGCGAAATTAGGATTAAATTACTACTTTTTTGTAAAATACGGGATAAATTTGCTACCAAGTATATATAGTGGTATTAAGTTGCCACCTCCCTTAAGTTACTGGGCTATTTTGCAATTTTGCCTTCTCCAACACTAGAAAATAGCTTAACGGTCAACAAATCACATTTCTTAAGTTATTGGGCTATTTTGCAATTTTGCCTTCTCCAACACTAGAAAATAGCATAATGGTTAACAAATCACATTTCTTAGTTCAAATTTATCAGAGGGATGCAAGGGTTAGGTAAAGAGAAAATAAAAAATTAAAGATTGTTAAAACAAACAATGGGGAAAACTAAATAAAGGGAAACGAACAAAGTGGTAGTTGGCCATGTCCAGAGGTGGAAAGACATTATTTACTGCGAGAAAGCAATTATGAATTTCAGTTTTGTCCTATGATCTATAAATATTCCCAGGTCTAATTTGATTCCGTTAATTATGAATTTCTCAATTTCATTCTTATATCTTTAAAAAAAAAATTGACATTCGGTTAATTTGATCAAAAAAGTGGTATTTGCTAGAGAATTTGGAATTCACGGAGGATTCATTTGCCCAAAAATTGACATTTCTCAATTTGGAATTTGAAATTGGCTCATTAATCATTGTTGAGATAATGGCCTACTTCTTCACATTTAGAGCAGGGTTGGCCCTGGATTACCTTCGGGCAAGAAAAAGAATTGGGCCCCCAACTTTTTTCTAGTTGCAAAAGATCGCACTCCTTATCATTCAAAGTTACTCTTTTTGGAGTGAAAGGAAATTTTTTTTAATAAAAATTGTGTTTAACAAACTAAATAACTTATGATATATTCATTCAAGTAAATCATAATATTTTACATGTAAAAGATATAAAACCTAATTGAGAAAATAGAATAAAAGAAACGAACAAATAAAATTAAAAATCAATCATATATATTAATTCAAAATCCTCATAACCTATGTGCCTGCTTCGTATACTTCGTTTAGCAAATAAAAAATTATGGTGATTCGTTTGCTTATATGTCATTCGAGCCTAATATTTACTTATTTAATATTTTTCTTTTTATTGCAACTTAACTAATTTAATTATTTTATTATATTTTTCTTTATTCAATACTTTCCCTTTGATTCTCCTAATATAAAAATATAAATAAGTCATATATAATTAGTAGATAAGATCTAAATTAGTTATTTTAATTAAAAGACAAACTACATATGAAATAATTTTAATTTAAAAAAATATATTATGAAAATGACTAAATAAGTTTTATTGATAATAAAATTTAAAATAATTTTATTTTTGGAGTTTCAAATATTCTATAGAGGTAAAATATGAGTTATTTACAATCATCTAAGTATGTAACTAAATATTAGTAATGTATTTAATCTAAACATAAAGATATTAAATTAAATTATAAACAAATAATTAATAAACAAACTAAGAGTATGACATCTTTTGAATATATAAAAATATGTAATTAATAATTATTAACGAGTTTGTTTTAAATATTAATATAAAAATAATTAATAAAATAGATAATAGACACGGGTTCAAGTAAATCGTAATATTTTACATGTCAAAGATATAAAACCTAATGGAGAAAATAGAATAAAAGAAACGTGAAATAACATAAAAATTGTATATATATAAAAACCGAGGCATGCAATTCTCAGAAATTCACCCTAAAAGCAAAATTGCCGGTCAAAGTAAAATAATATTGATCATATAAAACAATCACATCATTAAAAAGATGACATACATGTAAGTAAGCACGAACTCATAAAGAAATAAATAAAAAAAAAAAAAAACCAAAGAAGGACATTAGAGAAGAAAACTTTAGATTTGCATTATTTGTAGTATCAATTCTTTCTTTATATTTTTAAAGTAGGATTTTATTTTATTTTCAGAGAGACTACAATTCATATCCGTATGATTTTCGTTTAAAACCCTAAAACACAACTGATATAGGTGGACTTAAAAAAAAAATTGGGTACTTGAATTTTGATGGTCCTAGGCTTGTGCCTACTGGGCCTATATGCCCAAGGTCGACCCTGTTTAGAAGTATTAAATTATTGATATTTGGTATATGTTTTAACTTCTTTTTTAATAAAATGCGAAAAATATATTAAAAAATAATAAAAAGATACGGGGGGCCGAGTTCCCTACACGACCAAATGGCATCAAATAGGATAATTTTGGGGGACCGAATTCCCTACATGAACAATCATACTCAAAATAAATTTTCAATTGACTATCTAATGGATGCTCGGGAGAGTTTTTTGATGATGGTTGGCTCGTAAAGAGTAGATCATAGCTTTGGTGGGCTCGGGCTTAATAGCATCCCTTAATTTACGATTAATCCTATATGTTAGGGATTGCTATATTCTTTTAAATTGATTCTTTCCTTGTATAGTTATAGGAGAGTTCTCATTCTTTGTGTATATATTGTATTACTCCGATTGTAATTATTCATTAAGAAAATAAAAGAATATTTTCTCTACATGGTATCAGCCTTTTACCACAACTAAACCCTACTTCTATCACATCCGCCGACAACTTTCTTTCCTCTTAATACACGCCGATCTTCTCCCTTATGGCACCATCCACGACCAACTCATCTTCCCCTGATTCTCTGCCCTTTGCTACTCTAATCCACACGCTCACCATCAAGCTTACCTCGACAAATTATCTATTGTGGAGAAGTCAGGTTTCCCCACTCCTTGTCGGGCAAGGCTTGATTGGCCTTATCGATGGATCGCGCCCTGCCCCTCCGCCTGAAATCATCGTTGACGGAAAATCAGTACCCAACGCCGATTATCAGTCGTGGCGTGTTGAGGACCAGGGATTGGTTTCTCTTCTCTTCTCTTCTCTTACCGAAGAAGCAATGTCTGTCGTCGTCGGCTGTGCCACCGCCCGCGATGTCTGGGTAAGCCTGGAGAATACCTTCAGTCATCAGTCGAAGGCGCGGGAATTTCAGTTGAAGGGTCAGTTGCAAACCATCCAAAAGGGCGACAAGTCGATCGCTGATTTTGGCCGGAATTCAAAACTATCTGTGATCAGCTTTCGGCAATTGGTGTTACCGTAAGTGACAAGGACAAAATCCATCTCTTCTTGAAGGGTCTCGGATCAGCTTTCTCCGGTTTTAGCGCTACGCAGATGTCCCTATCTCCGTCGTTCTCGGATCTTCTCAATAATGCCGAGGCCTGGGACCTCTTCCAGCAGAATCTGGACCCATTACCGACGCCTCCTGCTGCGTTTGCTGCTCAAACCATCCCTCCTTCTTCCGTCTCCGCAGGATCTGGTGGCCGAACTCGCCCCATGCACTCAGCTGGTCGTGGGCAGAAATCAGGCGGCCGTGGCGGTTCATGGCAGAAGCGTCCTCCTCATTGTCAAATCTGCCGCACTCCGGGACACTATGCAACCGTCTGTCCGGATCGCTTCACTCAGCAGGTTTCTCCTTCGGCCAACATTGCCGAGGCTTTTTCTGCTTCATGTCTGATCGAAGATTTCTCGACGCTCTAAAAATCGTCTCCGCAATAGTACGGAGTCGACTGTAGATGCGGTGAGTTGTCCCGAGTCGTGTCTCTCGAGGATGGATGTGATCGGCCRTCGGTTTTCTTATTCGTTCTTATCGTTGGTTCGATTAAGCTAATTTAACCCTAGAAAGCGATAATCTTTTTTTTTCGGTTTCTATAACTAAGAATGAAATTGAAAATTAAGATTTAAAAAAACATGAAAAGCTCTTAAAGGAAATTGAAGCTTATATTAAAAACGATCAATTTAAACTAATTAACTTATTAAAACTTAATAATTTTAAGTTAGGGAAATGGAGGGAAAATCGAAGTCAACTTATTTGAATAAGTCAACATAAGTACTTAGCATTAATTAAAGGTTTAAAAAGGAAGATCTTAATCAACTTTTACTAACTTAGAAATTGATTATAACTTTATAACTTAAAAGCATAAGTTCATAAGCTAGAAAGCTATAAAATGAAACTGAAAGTTTGAAAAGCAAAAGAGCCACTAAACTATGATCCAAAGCACAACACAATATTAAAAAGAAATAACATGGAAATGAAACTAGATTATAGAAGGATATTACCAAATGTATGTGATTACAAAAGCTTGAAGGAGGAAGCTTGAAAGCTGAATGATTCTTCACAAAAGATAGCTAAAACAAAGCTTGATCACTAACTAGCTAAGATCTAAACTTAACTAATCTATCTCTAATTATTAGAACTTATGGAAATTAAAAATAAGCAAAAAGATGAAAAAGTGCTTTTTCTGGTTTTTGGAGGAGCTTCCTGGGGAAGAAGGCCTCTGGACAAGTTGTATTATTGAAATGACGTCTGATTGCTAATATCTTCAAAAAAATCTGCTTTTCAGTCGATCGACTGAGAAAAAGCAGTCGATCGATCGTGTCGGCAGTCGATCAATTTGATCAACTCGTTAAAGTTGCATCAGGTCGTTAAAGTTCAGCACATACCATCATTACAAACACTATTACAAAGCCTTTGTCTAACCAATCATTCACTCGGTTAAGAGATAAATTGATGATTATCCCTTGCACCTCGCTCGAATTGAGCGGGCCTGTAAAGAGAATAGATCAGCTCGCCGGGCCACCAGACCAGGTCGCCACAGGATAGGACGTCAGAGCCACCACATGCATTCCCATGCACAGCTCCGCGGCAGAACCTGTCCACGGCAGAACCAGTCCCTTCTGTTTATTTGTTACGTTAAGTTATCTAGAGTTGTGCATACTCTATTGTGGCTTGACACGTGTAGTTGTCATCCTAGATTTTATGTATTGCGACGCCCTATATAATGTGGGATGACACATGTATCTTTTACGCAATTAATATAGAACTAGTGTGAAAACCCGCATAATACGTGGGCATATCGAGTAATTACACAAAGAATAATAAAATTTATCAATTAATAAATACCGAATAAAGCAAGTAAATAAATTGTACGAAAAATAAGATTTATTTCTCATTTTAAATTCTGAAAGACTTCCTTATAAACTACATTACATGTCTTATTGACGATGATCTCATCTTCGTTGCAGCAAAGAATCTTCAACCCTTTATGACTCTTAACTCGAGATATCGCAACATAAAACTGTACGTGACTAAAAACTGGTCTTGGCAAATATAACCCAACATTGGAAAGAGTTTTCCCCTGACTCTTGTTTATAGTCATTGTGAAACATACAATGAGTGGAAATTGTCTTCTTTGGAATTTGAAAGGCACCCTACTATCAGAGCGACTCAATGTCATACGTGGAATATATACCTTGGTCCCAATATTGTTGCCCGATAGAATCCTTGCTTCAATAATAAGACCTCCAAGTTGTGTAACAACCAACCTCATATGATTGCATAAACCTGCTGCTTAGTCCATGTTTCGAATCAACATAACCGGGACACCAATTTTCAACTTTAAAATATGATTAGGTATCCCTGAGCACTTTATTGAATTAAGAACGTCGGTTGAGTACACTTGATGCTGAGCCTCCCATTTGACATATGTTTTGCAAATCGTATCAGAACTAAGATATTCTCTTTCATCACCTGGAAGTATCGACATCACATAATCATTAACTGTTTCAACAATGCTATTAGTGGGTGCAAGAATAGCTCTTTCCTCAAAGAAGGAGTCACTGCCAAAGTTTTCTAAAATAGATGGATACGTGCTCTCGACAATAGCAGCAACATGATCACCCGTGGTTCTTAAAACTATATCTTCCGGTATATTGATCAAAGTCTCACCATCCACCTCAGAACAAATGTCACCATCACCAATTCTCAGTATCCACTCTGAGAATTCTTTGATATCTTGTGCTACAGAAGCGGTCAATGATTGTCCAATGGTTAACCTCATATTCTTCGTCAATCTCAAGATTTTACAATGTTCCATAATCGAGATAAGCATATACTTGCATAAACAATATCTTCTCGACTGCCCTTTGGAACAACTGGAAGAATTTGTTTGAAATATCCACCCAGAACTACAACCTTACCTCCAAATGGTAGGTTCTTTCAGGTGCAATAAATATTAAACTCTTATTCAAAGCTTCTAAACAAAATCTACTCATCATTGGGGCCTCATCCCAAATAATTAGTTTTGCTTGATCCATGAGAGAAGCTAATTCAGTCCCAGGAGTAATTGAACACATTGAATCTTCCGTTATAGTCAGAGGTATACCGAACCTTGAATGTGCAGTTCTGCCTGAATGAAGTAAAAGGGCCGCAACACCACTTGAGGAAATATTAAGAACAATTTCTCCTTTAGACCTCAAAGCTGCGGATAACGTTTGCCAAATAAATGTTTTACCAGTGCCACCATATCCATAACAAAATAAACGCCACCCCTGACTGATGAGGTAACACTTATTACTTCACGATAGATTCCTTTCTGTTCATCAGTTAATAATGAGCATAGATTGCGATGCTCAACTTCTAAAAGGGATATATCAAAATTAAGTTCTTCCTGGATCAGTCTGTTATTTCCGTCATTAATCAAAGCATAATCGGGAATGGGCATATCGACGAAATTTTTGAGCGATCTCCCATTACTTTTCAAAATCTTTTCCAACTCGATCAAAGTAAAATTCTTCAATAGCTCATCAGTTAACTGTAAACCTACACAATTAATAAAATAACAACATTAAATTATATGAGAAAATTAATTATTCATGTGCTAGAGATTATTTTAATTATTTGTGCTAATAAATACTAAAAAACAATAAATACCATCTATCCCAAGATCTTTGCGTTGTCTCTGTAGGATGTCGTCTTCCAGAAACTACCACATCTTTTCCCAAACATATTCTGGTCTTGAAATACTTTCTGACAGTAGAAATGATGCAAAAAGTTTTTTGAGGAATGTAGGTAAACTCCAAAAACTCGCCTCGATCGATAATACCATCAATGTATTCCTTATCATCATCCAACAATCCTAGAGAGTAACATGCATCCTTGTAAGTTGGGTACATAACGTTATTAATTGTTTGTATATCTTCGTGTGAGGTTGCGCCCCGAGAATGATGTAGCATCATCGACAAATAGTATGCCTCTCCAACACCAGGAGGAACGTAATCAAACCTACTAATTTTAATGCCACGTTGTCTAACAGTCCAAACACGCGGTGTTCCATTCCAAACAGATTTTGTTGGGAATTCAGTATAGGATAATTCTCTGGCATAAGGATATTTCTTATTGCACTCTATCCAAGCAAGAAACATCGAGTCACGTCCGTCTTCTTCGATAACAACTCTATCGATCATGTCACCATCGTTATAGTACACCGGTTGTTCATCAATTAGGTGGAAACTTAGGTATTGTACAGATGGATTCCTGTAATGTACATATAAAGCAAGTATACGCCAGACTGCCTCAGGTGGAGATATATATCTACAGTTGTAGTAGTTTTTAATCTCATCAACAACCTCTTCCTTTCCACTTGCATCTTTTCCATGTTCCGTTATAGATAACGTCACATGATCGTGGCCCTTATTTATGTACTTGAAAAGATACTTGATGGATTTAAACTGATTGCACCACTCAACGTTAATGTGAGCTTGGTATCTGATCAATAGCGGAGGACTGTATGAAACAACATATCTATTGTCCAGTGTGATACCATTCTTAACTACTACATTTCCCGTATCTCTTCTCCTGTACATTGGGTAACCATCATCATCAACAGTAGTTCTTTCAATGTACTTCTTAGGAAAGCCCTTAGTACACTCTCCTTTCTTAAAACACTCTCTCTCTGTTTTAGAACTGCAGGGACCATGCATCATGTGTTGAGTCACCAATTCGTACAACTTTGGATGAGTATCTTTATTAGGGATCTCAGCTGAAATAATTTGATCAACCTCTTCCGCTTCAAGAAGGTTTCTGCCGCGATCTAGGAAAAGAAGGATATGAGCATGCAGCAAAACCCGCTTTTGAAATTCCACCGTGTATATAACTTCATGGAAAAAATAGATTAAAATCAATTGATGATAGAACAACTATAATTTAAATATTCATCGTTTGGTTAGAAAATGTAAAATATATGAATTATTAAGTAGTTAACAATAAAGCAAATATTTTCAAAGATCTGAGATAATAAATTAATAACAGATGCAATTAGGATATAATATTAATGAATATATCTAGATAATTTATACATACGGGGATTCAATAATAAAAATTTATATTTTCTAAAAAATAGGGTGTGTTATAAGAATTAATATCACCTGCTCGTGTCTTGCCAAAGATTTCCAATTCTTTCATGTCTTGATTATTTGATCCAGTTTGATCTTGAAGATACGACATACAATATCCGGCCTATCCTCGGATTTCAGTGACCTCAATTCCAAATATCTGATTATCTCTGGACACTTTGGGTTGCAGGTGATTGTAATAAACAGATCCGGATATCCAAACCACTTGCAAATAGCCATTGCATCTCGATAGTTTTGGATCATATACCGAGCTCCCACAGTGAAAGAAGTTGGAATCACAATTCTCTGACCAACAGAAGTTGCTCATTTTTCACCCCTCGTAGCTGCATCTTTGAGTTTGTTAAATTTATCTGTTCTTAGGAGCACTTGATTAAACCTAACAAACTTTAACCTTTCACACTCGAACATTGTGTACCCATCAACCAAAAATTGTTGAAAGAGCCTTCGAGATGATAGAAGAGTCTTTGACTCGCATGGTCGTTCTTGTATCCTAAATGTAAAAAACTCTCGCAGCGTCAGTTTGTCCCTTATAGTTGAGGTAGTAGTACGAGATTTCTCACTATGTTTAATCACAAGCCTGAAGCCATCTTCTCCGTAAGGAAATAACAAAGGATATTGCAGCGCAAGATACGAATGATGTAACTCACTTATCCTTTGCAGTGCGCCAGACCGCGCTTCAATAATGATATCCCTAGTGTCAAAAGCATCATCAAAATCACCAGGAATAAGAGCTGCCACCTCACTTGCAGTTGGTAGATTAGTGGTTCGACCATCAGATTCTCTACCACCAATAAGTTTCAATTTAAGACCAGTTTGTTCCTCTTCCGTGAAACGTTCTCTAACGCTTCGAAACGACTGCACCAATGGATTGTGCACATCAAGCATATTTTTAATATCTTCAATTATTGTAGGACCAAAGCTGGGTGACTTTCCTTATGAACTATTACTACATAATGTAAATAATTATATCAGCATTGACAACAAATTAAAAGTGCACAATAGAATTTTGAAAAGGAGGAAAAATAGAACTTGATATCATACCCCATTGCAGTCATCCTATCTTGAACTTCATTTTCAGTATCATATATGTACAACTGCGAAAACTTGGGTGATGAACCATTCACAGGCAATAAACTTCCCATCCTGTGATAGTTTGCACCCTTCAACTTAAAGACATAAGGTCCTTGACCTTTGTTGATGGATATGTCTATCTTTCCTCCCATGGAAGTGAAACTGAAAATGCTATTGTATCCATGTATATTATCTATTTACTTTTTTCTCCGATTATTGCGAAGCATCAAGTTTGTTAGAAGCACAGGGGGTTCCGTTAGCAATGGAAACTCAATCTTTCCCTCACCACATCATCTAGTGAAGGTTGGAAACTCTAGTTTGCTCAAATTTTCTTTTCTCTCATCGTACCATATTATGGCATGGCAGAAATTACAGCTAAAGGAAGGATCGCCGTTATCCACATACCCTTATAGGAAAAAAAAATTAAGGTGCACATTATATTAGACAATTAAATTACTTGTTTTGATTTATTCACATGTATATAGCTGGAAGATAAACCTGCCGAGTCATCATTTTTTCGTACACAGTTCTACGTTGTCGACGTACGAAAGATGATTTTTGTGTAGGATGTGTTTCTATTGAGCAATAACGAGAAAATAAATTGTGTAATCTATAATTTGCATTCGTTTTTTCACCCTTTTTTAATACTCGATGGATTAAAATATTTAATGTTAAAGCATAAACATATTAATTAAATAATAAAGCAACGATGATGAGAAGGTCTTTCACCATGCATTGGAGACTTTTGTGTCGTATTTGCTGGTTGATTTACTTGAATGTTCGTCGTAGAAGTATTATTCTTAGACGTTGTATTAATAATGTAAAAAATATATAATAATGATAATAAGACAACTTTGTCAATAAATATCTTAGAATGATCTGAAAATATAATTTGATTTGTTAGTTTGGGATTAAGAAATCTGCATTGACCTGCACGACGATTTGGCAAACTAATTCTTCTAGCATTCCTTGCATTAGCGGCAGAAACTGCATATTATAATTTTATCAATAAAACAACAAACACAATTGTCAAATAAATACAATACTCATATGAATATATTTTTTTATTACAAACTAATAGCCTTGATTAGTAAATATGTGTCGGTGCGGAAAACAAAATTGGGGAATTGTATTAATCCTTAAATAATATATAAATTGTTAATTGCATACCATTAGTTATATCGGACAGCGGTAATTGTGATTGGGACTGAATATTCCCTACAACATAAAAGATGGATTTAATAACTAATAAAATATATAATAATGATAATAAGACAACATTGTTAGTAAATATCTTAATTTACAATGGAAATATAATTTGATTTGTTAGTTTGGAATTAAGATATTTGTATTGACCTGCACGATGATTTTGAAAATTAATTATTCCAGCATTCCTTGCATTAGCGGCAGAAACTGCATATTATAAGGTTATCGATAAAACAACAAACACAGTTCGCAAATAAATACAATACTCATATGGATATATTTTTATTATCACAAACTAATAACCTTGATTAGTAAATCTGTTTCGGTGCGGAAAATAAAATTGGGGAATTGTCTTAATCCTTAAATAATATATAGATAGTTAATTGCTTACCATTACTTATATCAAACAGCGGTAATTGTGACTGGGACTGAATACTCCCTACAACATAAAAGATAGATTTAACTAATGCAATTTAAATTCACACAACTTATCAGAAAATGATATCTGCATATTAAAATCTATGATGAACTTATAATGAAGACTGAATAATATTCCAAAACAAAGAAGAAATGTGTTTTCTACCGGCAGACTTGTCATTGTATTGAGAATCACTTGTCAAACTTGCTAAATTAACCCATTTTTCAATATCCAAATGTTTGATCATAGATTATTCATTTGTCACAAAATAAAACCAAGTCTAAATTAGGGAGCACAACACTAATTCTTAAAAACATCAACTGATAAATAATTTCATAATTTGACTACGTACAAAAAAAAAATACAGAAATAATCTTCTTATTAAATTATTCACAAATAATATTCTTATTCTTAGAACATACTATAAAATATAATTTTCCTAAATTTTAATTATAAGAACATACTAATAAAATGAAATATAATTAATTACAATAAATACACACAAATAAAATCAATAATCACAAAGATAAAAGTGAAGAATAGCTACCTTGTGATTTTTCATTTCTTTTATTATCCATGATCGTCTTTCGGATCTTCCTTGCACTTGAACTAGGACTTTTTTGATTAGAAATTTCAGAAGTAATACCTTTCATAATATTGAGCAAAACCTTATCCTAATCAAATATATACGATTGTATATATTTTGGCAGTTGATATAAATAATTATATAAAATATATATCTCTAATATATAATTCGTTACATGTCTACACGACTAATGATCATTAAATAAATTAAAATTCTTTAAACACAAGAAACATTTTACATGGCAATATATAAAGACGATTTGTTGACTTTAAACGATAAAAAAAAAATATAATGTACCGAATGTTTGTGAAGTTGCCTGCGAGAGATTCTCATCTGCATCTATCAAAATCAGATATATTTAACAAAATCTCAGTGTAATAATTATATATAAATATAATTATAATAGAAAAATTACCATCCGAGCGCTTCCTCCGTAGTAAGGCCTTTTGTAATATTCTACTGTTATTTGGATATTCACCTGTCATACTACACATTGAATGAAGAGGTTAAAAAACTGAGGAGATGCAAAATTGATAATTGAATATGAGATAATAACAGATTAGGGAGAAATGATACCTATGATAATATTTATTTGAATATTATAAACTACTCAGGGAGTAAAAATATTTTAAGTGTATCAGTGATGCTGGAAAATTTTATAAGGTGTATGGTTGTTATTATAATGTTGACGTTGATAGTGGTTTTTATTAGATATTATAATATATACTTGTAAAATATATCGCTGATCATATATCACTCAATGGGGATTGCAGAAGATCTGTAAGATTAGTCATAATTTGTTATTCCATATTTAAAGTTATATAAAGTAATACGATATGGAGTGTATATATGGCTTGTATAATGTATATTATTGATTTAGATTATACAATATCTCTGTAGACCAAATCATAAATTATACAATATATTACTGATTTAGATTATACAGTGTATTATTGATGTAGATATTACAATATCTCATTGATCATGTTGATAAGGGCGAAAACAAATTCTGCCAACTGAATGTAATAATTAGATTGAAAATATTCATATTGATGTTCATTTGTATAATAATAAAATAAAAAGAGTATAATTTGATGATCACAGAAATGGTAAACATCTTCTTTTTTTTGATATATTAATTGGTATGTTTGGTCCTTGTAATTTTTGATGACTATAAAATCTTTATTTATGGTTTAATTTGGAAAATATACGAAAGTAGATATTAATAAGCAGAAAATGTATTGATTAAAAATTACTTCATACATGCAGTATGATGAAAGGATGCAGTAATTGTGGATTGTATCAGAAGAGAATAATTCATTCAATAACCTTTTATCACCACAGTTTTTTATACATAAATATAACAAACGTTTGTTTATATAATAGGTGAATAATACTCGATATTTGTTTATATAATAGGTGAATAATACTCGATATTTGTAAGCAGCATATTTAATAAATATAAAATAGTCCAGTGAATAATAAGTTGAAATAAGCATAATATTGTAATATTAATAAACCACACACTTAATAAAATCATGTTCGCAACTTGATATGAAAGCTTGATATGGAATAATGATTAGAAATCTAAAAAGTGAAGTTTTTAAAACTGAGATGTTCAATAATGAAGTCTCACAAATAAACATTGACTTCTAAAACCTCTTAAATTATCGTAAGATTGAAAACCAAGCCAGGCACATACAGTAGTCTGAACTGGATTACACTGTCAATCTGTAAACCAAGATGATTGAAAATTTGTATGCAGCCAGACTGCATACAACAACCATCACTGTCCTCTTTAATCTGCAAGCTCCACTTGAATATTTCATGCCTAATAATGACATTACTATTAGAGCAACGGTCGGAGGAAATCACATAATCCCGCCAAAAAGATTTGGGAAACACCTACATATATAATAGAATTAGTGCGTTGGATTAAAGAACTATAACTCGAAATACAATATTTACGATTCAAAAACTCACAATGCGGTCACATTCGAAATGAGTTTTGTTTATTGTGACTCGGAAAGTAGGTCGAGCATGGACAATTATTTTGGTAACCTCTGCAGCTAGTTCCATACTCTCAACACATCTTGCATCCATTATTGTTACATCAAAGATCATAGATTCAGTATTTGTGTAAAGCAACATCATACCATTTTCAAATTGTTATCCGATACAAATCTACGCCAACCATTACCGAAATGTATCTGCCAAGAAGTATTAATAAGTTAACCCAAATTATTGGCAAACAGTTGTTAAATTTCATAAAGTAGATTATTAACTAAAATATATTTAGAAGAATAAAATTGCAGTTCCAAAAAGAATACATCTCCATCGCGACGTTCAAGTTGTATCATCCAGCAGCTACCGCGAATATTCCGTATTTTAAAACACGGCAGACCATCCATATCTTTAAAATATGAAGATGCAACAGAAAAGCAGTAGATCTGATAACATTAAGTTCATATGAATCATTAGAATACTGTTGTAATGAGTATAGGTACTAACCGAAGCCATATAATCCGCTGCCATGAAAATCTTTGCAAACGTAGGAACCAGCCTGGAATACATTATCTTGGCCACGGAACTATCAGAAAAATTCAAAATATATTTCTCTGTGTTCTCTTGGGAGATGAAGACCGTATATAAGAAATAAAGTAGGCGGCAATAACTATGCGTGCGCCCTAGTAGTGTCTTAAAGATGGTAATTTATATTTATAATTCTAATATAATATGCGGGAATAAATAAATATGCACACACTTGTTAAAAATATATTCTGCAAACTTGATACGTGTGCTCTATCAGAATATTTATGATATAAAAATCACATAACGTGGTACCGATGATCACGCTTCATGATCATAATTATCCTTAACTTAAGAATTACTAAATATCATCATAATGGTCTGAGTGATTATTATTTACTAATATAATTAAACTTAGGTAATATACATTTACTTTAATTACACAAAAGTTGAACGTTCCGAGTTAACATATTTATAGCAAACTTAGTAATTCCTTTAAATGTGTTGAGAGTCAAAAAATATTTCAGCAAGATTAAAAATATCACACTGTCGTAGACAATGTAAACATTTTACAGAATACGAAATTATATTTTTATGTTAGGCATCCAGTAATTTACCTTATTTTGCAACGAACTATATTTTACCTATATTTTCATAAATATAGGTTGCAATGTTTAACAACAAACTATAAAAAAGGCAAAATATGCAATATACCAATAATGAAAAATTCAGTCTATATTAAAATCATTCATGCAATAATAATTCACTATTATTCAACAACCGAAATCTCAATAAGGAAAATTAAAAATATTTTTTGCCAATACTAAGGCAAAATGAAAATCCGAAATTGTTTATTCAAACACCAAAAGCTCGATTTGAATTATTCTTTCTCAATCTTCACTTTTCACTTTTTTGCAGTGGTAGACTGTTGTGACTCGTACTCAGCATTATCAACATCAATAATATCGACACTGACACGGTCACGTTTCGGAGTTGAAATTCCAGATGACGTTGCACTATCTCCAATTGAACAAAAAGCGTGTTGTGTATCAGTACAAACATTGAAATATAAATAAACATTACATTAATTTTATGTTATGTAGTAGAAGAAAAAAATAAACATTATAGTAAGCATCATAATGGAAGAAAAAGGTGAAGATGTTAATCTACTAACATTGTCGAAATCCGGATTGAGGTTCTAGCACTTGGAGTGGAGATGATATTATCGTCAGATGGAAGCCCCTACACAATATTTATATTTACAAATTTATATTAGTAAGTCATAAAACAAAAATTATATATCCAACTATAAAATTGTGACATATACCCATAGATTTATATATTTTGTGCATAACAATTTTCGGCAACATCAAAATATGTAATTAAAAATAATTTATTAAGAATATTCCATAAGAATATTTGACCTTGCTAGAGATCTCTTTGTTAACAAATTTATTGATAATTTCAAGATCTTCAGTCATTTTGGCTACACCGTAGATTCTCGTACGTTGAGTGAGTGTGTACTTCTGAATTTCCACTTTGAACAAAAAATTTCTGCCTATGAATTGATCAAGCTCATCCGGGAAACAATCACAATCATCATCCTAATTGAAAATATAACATAGAAATAGAATTTACATAATAGAAATATATGGAAATCAGAATTATGAACCATTATATACCATATAGATGGAATTCGTAGTCATGATATATATTATAACTATATATTATTACCATTTCAAGAACCTTCTTCAACTATGATGCACTTTTTTTCAGAAATGGTTCAATCTGCTCATCAAATAGGACAAAGGAAGCTATTCCAGAGTCATCTTGAATTCGCACTGTCAACTTAAATCTGAAAAAAAAAATTATATTTATAGAGATATGTTGCAAAAAAATTTGACTGTAAATCAAAGTGCGGAATATCATAATTGGTATTGATATAACATACTTTGCTTCAGTCTTATTTGGAACAGCAAGACATTTTCTACACATGGAACCATTGGCATCATAAATCTTAGTAGAATGTATGGCGCAGGCATTATGAAACCAATTATAAGCCATTTGGATGTTCATTATAGTACCATACACAACAAAAAAGCCCTCCTACAAATTTCAAACATATTAACATAATAACTAACAAAAAAATTACAATAACATAAAATAATATAATATTTATATATATGATACCGAATTAATCATACCTCCACTATGTCATCCAAATCAACAATTTGTTTGAATTCCAAAGAAGAACTGAAATCCTCTGTAATCACTGAACCATGACTTGTATCGGTGTTGGAAAAACTCCGAGAGGATAGATCACGACCACGACCATTTTCAATGATCCTTTAATCAAATTTATTAAAGGTGATTTTGGAGCATCAAAAAATATGATTCACAATTATAAATGTAGATCTAAAAACAAAAGTTATAAATGTTGGAATTTCACATTAATTAGAATACAAACTTACTTAGATTTGAAATTCAAGACTTCGGGAATATCCTCGTTAATAATAAGCCGACTTGGATACATCGAATTTCGTATGCCCTTCACACCTGATGATCATATGGATATTTTTTATATTCGTTCTTGTATAATATTTTATACAATCTCAAATTTACTATAATACATTGTAGTATTTAAAAAATTAAACAACGACAACTGGAGTAATGAAAAACTTAGATTAACCTTTATAGCTCTTTATCATCGCAAATTGGATAATAATGACAATCGTACTCTGAGAATTGATTTTCCAATAGTTTGCCATCTGCTCGGAAAACTTATTCCAAAAAGTGCATAATATTGTTTCACCCCTACGAAATCTCATGGTCAAAAGGTTGAAATTATTTTAATTGTCGTTTGATTCAAACTAAAAATAAAAAAAATGTTGATGAGGAGAGTGACTTACAGGGTATCTTGTAATCTGGTTGTTGTTCTTCTCCCTCCGGTCTTCTCAACTGGTTTTATATGATCGCATGCTATTACTTCCGCAATTACATCTATTAAAAAAGTTAGAATATAAAGGAATTATCATCTGCGAATACATAAACAGTAATTGTTACAACTATAATCCCAAATCGCAACATATTTTATCTTACCAACCAAGCATCTTTCGCTAACTTCCCCGTAATGTATATCGCTAATCTCGACAAACTTAAAACCATACATTGGTATGGATAAAGGTTTATTCAAACCACGCAAGCCAGTATGGTTATGAAAGCAATATTGTATGGATGTGCGGTTGCCTGGTAATCGTCATCATTCTGTTTAATGATGAAATTGCTAACACGATAGAAATTCCCTTCGTTTAGCTTGTGTTGGTAATGAGAAAACAAATAATTTCGAACACTGGCTTGAATTTTACCATCCTAAAAAAAATTTAGTCATCAATATTCGATTAAGGCAATACGATTATAACAGAAAAATTAGAGATGTAAAAAAGAAAAACTCGAAACCTTCTCATCAACCAAAATCAACTCCAAACTAAATGGTTTTTCCGAATTATCTTTGTAGTAAGTAAACCACGAACGATTACATCGAACATTAATCTTCCAAGTTTCCTTAGACGGATTAATATCAGCAATGAAGTTGCAAGTCGAAGACATTATGTTTGGAGGATGAACAGAAAATATAATGTAATGTAATCTCAAGTGAGATGTTGTGGTGCAAACTGATACGGTGGAACTATATATTTATACTAAAGATTACCTGATGAATTATTACTAAAGCCACTACTTATCTAATTAAAGTAAATATAATTATATTAAGCTAAAAATAATTTAAGAAATGATATTCCGTAATTCATGGAAAAAATGTTCTAAAAATATTTCAACATAATCTTCCTAAATGTTAAATATCCGATATTATAGCTTATTATGAACAATGACTGATTTTCCTAAAAATATATCAAATTGCTATTTATATTGTTATTCAATCAAACTATAATACCGTAAGTAGAGTCAATCAATGAGTCAGTGTCTACGAATTATTTATGGAAAAGAATATTTTGTCTAATTATACATCAATATGTTAAGTATTTTAGATTGTAAAATGACTTCCGAATAAACCATAGAACTCGCAAATATTATATTTGTATATCAATTCATGTTTAGATAATTATCAATCAAATATGTAATTAGATATTTTATTTAAACGAAAGGATTACTTTATTTAATGATGTTTATTAAATATATATTTAGTTCAGAATATAGTCCAAGATATACGAAGGTTAATATACAAAAATACAAAAATAGTTCCATATATATATAAATTACATATGTAGCTGGGTATTGAAGGAGCTAATTGTATTTTGAAATTTCATTGATATTTTTCCTTTTACGGTTTTAAAACAATAAATAGATAGTAAATGAAATGAATGTTGTGTTGTCTTATTTTTCATATAATATAAACTTACAATATATGTTAGTATTTAAAAAAAAAAAGATATTAACCTTATTATCATGTATAAATTAACTTAGATTATAGTAAAAAATATAGTGATTAATCAATTTGATAATTTAAAGAATTTTTTTTAACAAAATTCAAGTATGTGGTATTGTGAAATAAATAAATAAAATATCGGTTTGATAATTAAATTTAATGATTCTTCAATTTTATTATATAAATATTTGAAATAATATCATTAGAAAAGAGCACATAGAATAAGCGGTAGTTTATGTACACACTGAATCCTTTATAAGCATATCAATTTGCTATTCATAATTTATATTATAGAAATCTTTGTTTGGATAGTTAAAATTAATAACACATCGCTTTTAATGCAAATCTTTTATTTTAGTTATTTTATTTGCATTCAATTTTCCTCAATCTTAGCCATTTTGTTAAACTAATTATACTATAATCAATAGATACGTGAATTCCGCACATGCTGTGATTTATACTAATAATGTTGAACTTAACTATTTTATAAATGAAAACACGATCTACACGTGATTTCCGCACATGATATATTTTTTTAAATGAAAAAAATATTATTTTAGATAATCTTACGCTTTCAATACAGATCATAAAATCCGAATTCAATATATATTTACACTCATAATTATTACCTTATTTATGTTTGTATACATTTTAAATATTGATTAATAAAGAAATATA
>BMAC01000155.1:1266059-1299347 GCA_014905375.1 Phtheirospermum japonicum
TATATATATATAAGCCCTATTTGTTAATGTTGTTGGCACCCTAATATTGAAATGAAGGTCTATATTCCACGTATGGCATTGAGTCCATCGAATAGCAGGGTCCTTTTTAAATTTCAAAGGAGACAATTTTCGCTTATTGTCTGTTTTGCAATGATTGTAAACAAGAGTCATTGTTAATAAGCCAGGAAATGTTGTTTACAAAGAATTTTTTCGAAACCTCAAATGAACATCTTCTTTATTTCATGAAAACTTTCTTTTTCAATTTTGTTTTATTATGTATTTATCTCGTTATGCCCGCGTAATACGCGGGTGTCTACACTAGTAGTTATTCGGTTAAGGAAATCAATATAGAGTCGATGTGTTTATATTCTTTGGTGATTCAATTATGGGTTTTATTTTCTACAAATATTTGGAGGGCAATTTTTTTTTTTTAAATATCCATATGGTTATTAATGAAAATGCCAATATACTTTATAAAAAACTTATAAAAATGGTACATGTGCTATGTATTTTTAATTAGATACTACAATTTTTTATCAAAATATTAGAAAATTATAGATACTACAATTTTTATTATCATTACAATGGCTAATATTTGGATTTATTACAAAATATGTAGTTGAATAATAGTTGTTTTATATAAATCGCTCAAAAAATTATTGAAGGCCCAAAATTTGAAGACATTATTATATATTGTTAATGGTCCGAAATATAATCTATTCACCAAAACAATAGAAATAATAATTCAATCGACCAAAGTTAACTATATAATATAAAAATGAGAGTTTCATATAATATATGTTAACAAAACAAAAATGCAATAGATAAAATTAAGTAATAAATTTATTTGAAAGATACATTGAAATATATTTCGGACTTTTCATTCGGTGCGATATAAAATGCAAACACACAGCGTTCCCCGACTTCCAACAACTTGTCGTCAACGAACTTATCAAAGCCTGCCTGAAAGGATGGTATCTCTTTCTCTTCATCCAATTCGACCATCCACTCTGTATTCACAAAGAAAATATTGACATGGTTGTTCTGGCCTATGTCTATATCCTTCAGATGTTGGTTGTAGAAGTCAACTGGAATATGCTGTATAATATAAGAAAAATAACAAATGAATATATATAATATTTAAAAAGCAGCTGAATAATTTATTTATAGGAAAAATATATTCTTTAAAAAGCGAAAATTGCGCTCACCAAATATGCATTATTTATATGAATGGGTAGGACTTCAACTTCAAATTTTGGAAGTCCATCAGTATTTACTTTGTACTTGCGATAATTATAGTACAACTCTTTCTTAATCCAATCCTTGGTGAAGACGGTCAAATCAAAAACCAAATTGCCACAGTACTTTAACACCAGATTATGATCAGCGATAATATTATTCCATCGAATGACTCTATCAAAACCATCTTTCAGATACATCAAACCATGTGTGGTTGTCATCTTCACAGACCAGGTGTACCCATGCCAATTACGTATTTGGAAAAACTTAGGCAAAGAGCGTCCAAAATACGCTGAGTAAATATTTGGAACATACTACACAAAAAGAATTAGAAGTTAAAATGGTACGCAAACATTATTATATCAAATGTAATAAATATATAGATATATAAGATAGTTTGGAAAAACTAACCAAGGAATTGTTGGATGTAATCTTTCCACTAAATTTCAGATTAGTTGCGAATGAGAACCTCTGGAAGAAAAATTAAGGTAAAATAAATGATTCATCACCTTAATATTATACTATAAAGAAAAATCCAGATATGATTATATCAAGATAGATAGATATAGATCTACTTAAAATTATATCTCATATATATATGAGACATTAAAATTAATGAATTTAATTTTCATAATTTTTTTAAAATTAAATATTGAATAAATTAAACACATATACCAATTTTTTTTCTTCATACAGCGCAAGTGTGCGAGCAGGCTGGTGATTCTGGGGTAGCATATTCACATCCATTATCTACAAAAACAAAAAAAAAAATTATATCAAAAAATCCGTAGACAGACAATAGAGAACTAATTGGAAATAGCTTTTGAAAATCATTCAACCGTTGTAATAATGGTGAGAAGAAAGTGTACAAAATAGAGGAGCAGTAACTACATATATATAGGGTTGTTGAGCAAACATAAGAATTACTTTAAGAAATAATATATTTTATTATGTATAAAGATACATAACTAAGGTAGTGATAATTATAATTAATTAATTTAAATCTGAAGCTCTCAGATTGTGATTATTAAAATTTGTATATAATTGAAAACAAAATATATTATTTGTATAATTAAGATTTTTATGTTTTGTCTATCATTAAAATAGCGATATGGGTGCAGACAGTTAATAACGTATAATTGAAAAATAAATTAAGATTGTACGAATGATTCTATGTAGATATTTATATGTATACAGATCAATCTAATCGAGATTGTTTATTTGCTTAAAGATTCTATCAAAATAATGATGTAACGATAGAATTCATACGCGGGATTCTCGATTAGATAATGTATATCTTTACCAATATTACACCGATCCAAATAATCATTTATATTACCAAAAAAAGTGTACTAATTACGCTGATCGATTAATGGTAATCTATTTTTCTACAAATCAGCAAGAATATTAAATTTGAAAATAACATATTACCCATATAAAAGTGGGGAGTGCCATATTTTTGTGAATAATTATTGAATAATATTTGAAAAACTTAGTTAATATGATATGTAGTTTAATAGAATCATATATTTAATTAATTTTAACCATAATGTGATAAATAAAGAAAAGATTAAGTGATTCAAATAGCACAGTCTAGGCTGGAACGAATTCCACAAAATACTCAAAAATCTACAAATTATAACAAAACAGGTAATAACTGTTTTGAAATTACATTAAAAACAAAAAAGAACTGAAATTACAAAATTAATCAATAATAATAAGATTGAAGACCAATCCAGGAACATCTGAAAGCGTAAACTTGATCTTGGCATCCAATGGCAACATCAAATGGTTAATAAACAATAAGCAACCATTCTGCATGAAATGTCGATCATCAGAATGACTTACGATATCAACGTTCCACCGTCTATCACCATGTCAAACTGTTGCTTTCTTAAAGTTATCACGTCCATATTCGGCGACAATGACCTTCCTCCAAAAACATTTTGGAATACCCTATCCGACAACCAAATTAACAAATTATGTAAAGAGATTAAAAATTAATATTTTAATAAACCATGGATTCGTTTTATAAAATAAGGCTTACAATTCGACCACGTTCGAGATGTGTTTTGGTTATATTGACCTCAAATTCGTGGTCATTAAGATCAGTATGTGGATCAAACCCACAGTGTGGCGCAGCCTCAACACCGTTAGCATAAAAAATGATGACATCAATAATATGGTCTTCATTGTTCATAAAAACAACCGACTAGTCCTCGACTATGAAATGACAGTCTTCAAAACAACTCCACCCACGTCCGAACCGACCCTAAAAAAAAAAAAACAGTGACATCACATTAAAATTTAAACTAATAATCCAAATTGACTGATGAACTAAATAAACACTAAGCCTTAATTTAGATGAGATGTGAAACAAATTATGATAGTTAACTGTCATCAAATTGAAGTTGTATAAAAACAAACCTTATCTCCATGAACTTCAACAGTGACATCCCATGTAACACCTCCACTATCCCGAAATGTGAATTCAAGATCCTCATGTTCAGCAAAGAATGGTACAATTCTTTTGGGTAATTTCTAAAAATTTAGACAGAAAAAAATAAATTACATTTTCAAATATCATTGTGAAGCATTGGGAAAAGATAATATTTAAATGTATAAAGATTAAGACAGTTATACAAATACCTGATCATTTCACATTCATATTATTTAGAAAGTTCCTAATATCACTTTTGATAAATCATATTTAATCATTGAATTGATCTCAAAAACAATAGAATACTGAAATGACAAACAATAAAGTTTCATAGACAATAGTGTTTATGGGCTGCATACAGAAGCTATGAACATGCGAGCAATGTTTTAACAAATACAACAGACTTATCTATTGTCTCAATAGATCCAAATGAGCATGCAATGAAAGTTTACCACCGTATCATCAAAGATTGATTGGACGAAAAAAATAAATCTATAACAAATCGAATATTCTCTACTATATATATGCTTGCAACAACATTTTAACCAGTACACAAATGAATCCAAAAATCATACATATTAAATATCTTGACTGCATGAAACAAAATTTGTTTTATAACCACAAAAATTTGTGTAATATTGAATTCCGCTGAACACGATGACTCTGAAAAATGATAATCATCAAATTAATCTAACACTCTTCCAATTACAGTTGAGATATTTTTTTAGGGATTCCAACATCTTTATTTCACTTGATTTTTATATAAAATGAAGATATTTTAAGGATAGTATATTTTGATGATGACACAGATCTAATAAGGATGAGAATCATACCATGTAGTAACAACCAGGTGATGAGATCGTTTTCTTGAACGTTGGAATCAGGCTCATCTTCTTGCCTGGTTAAGTTTTTCGCCTGATCTGGTTATTGCTTACCTACAATTTTTAAAGGAATTCTGACAGTGTATTGAAGTGTTGAGTTTGTGTGGCGTGTTGCAAGTGTCTACCAGGTGATATGATTGAGATTGAAAGATGCAAAAGTATTATTTCGAGGTAATAATGAAGGTAAGCAATAAAGTAGGGCTTTTGATATATTAATAAACATTTTTTTTTGGTATTATTATATTACTTACTTTATTAGAATATTTCAAAGCCATACCTATCAGATTTGTTAACAGATCGATGAAGATATGATACTTAATCATAATTACATAATATAATAATATTAATATATATATATATATATATATAAAATCAATTTGCATGATCTAAATATACATATTCATCTTCATTTTGATGTAATATTGTTAATGAAATGAGAAAATCGTTGACTAATAATCAAAATCAAAAAAGTTAAATTATATTAAATAGTTAATTTCCAAAAACTTCCATATATTTCTTATAAGGTGCGTTGGAACATATTTATAAATTATAATTACATTTGAAATTGTACTAATATGGATATGTAGTAAATTTGATGTAATATTGTTAATGAAAAGAGAAAGTCGTAAATTATTTTCAATATTTAATCCCCAAAAACTCATATAATTTTCTATAAGGTGTATAAATTATATTTACAAATAATAATGATACTGCACTAATATGGATATGTACGTAAATATTTTAAATGCTTGATCTCATCCAAATATATTGATTTAAAAATTGATATAATCAATATAAAGAAATAATTGATTTGTTAGAATACCAAAAATAATTTAACACTATAAGTCACATCAAATAACTATACCGAAAAAAAAAACTACATATTATTTGGGCTAAGATGATGATATTGTAAATAAAATTCAGAAAATTAAATATAAGGAAATAAAAAAAATGAACTGCTAAGAGATTTTATTGATGGTAATGAACCGAATCAAATATAATGATTCCCTCCATCATATAAATAGAATGTACTACCATACCAATTGTAAATAATAATATTAATACAAAATGGTGACTTTGAAATAAATAAATGTCGAATTGGATGGTGGATAAATAAACTCAAATTTACAACGGTTGCCTTCGGATAAATTAGCACGTCGTATAAATTCATCAACTCCACCACTCATGATTATTGAAGAATCATTCTTTACTACTTCAACGTTGAAATCACTGAAACCGTAATTAAGAGTAGCTTATTTTAAAGTTGTCATATTAGTATCGTGAATATTCTTCATCCAAAAGTTCATTGGAATAGGCTGACGTTAAATATTTATATATTATAAAAAATTAATACTCACCAAAAAAGAAGACTCAATGTGAGTCTTTTTAATTGACTTGCGAAAATAAGGAAAAGATGGATCCTCATAATCTGAATTAATCTCATCATATCGTGATACATTGATAAATTTCTTCTCAACACCAGAGGATGCGAAAATATTAACATCCACTATCAAGCCACCACGATAAGTAATGATAAATTGGTCCCCTAGTTCAACATTGTTATGGATGCAAAAAGTTTCCAAACCGTATGTAAAACAAATCCCATCCTCGCAACTATTCGTTTCTACTAGCCAAGAATGCTCACGCCAATTACGAAAATCAAAATAAACGGGTATTGCATCCTCAAAATAGGCTGAAAACATCTTAGGAACGGACTGCAAAAATTAAGTCATAAATCTAGTTATTATGAAATTTATTGAATATTATCATATATAATAAGATTATCAAATCATGTGTACTACTATATATATATTTGAACAGAAATTATACTAACCAAAATTGATCGAGCGGAGTATTTCACGATAAATGGTTTATTCCATGGAACAGAAAATTTCTGAATAATTATTTTCAAAAGTTTAAAAAATGACTTAATATATCAACAAATAAATAATTCTTCATATGATATGAGAATTTTCAAACATACCAACATGTGTTCGTCGGAATACTGAATACAAATCCTTGTATTGATCGCATCACTTGGTTGCTTGTCCATGGAGAAGAAAACGAATTTTCTACTGTTGAATATTATCATTATGTGATAATTATAATGATTGAGTGTGTATGGTTAACTATTTATAATTAAACCTAAGTTCCAAATCCATTTGTTATTATATTTTTATAATATAATATTACCGAGATGCACATTACAGGAAATCCTTCATCAAAAATTATATTGAAAGATTATATGCTTTCAAATATTTTGTTACTATATTAATTTTTCCGAATGACCTTGCTCCCATATATAAATTGATTGCAGAATTTTTACCATGTTTACCTTCGTGCTCATTCAAATATATTAATAATTAATTTCATATTAACACAACTATTGGGTATGAAATCTTTTCAAATTGATTTATTAATAGATGGTATCATGTAATCAGAATCAATATTTATAAACACGAAGAAGATTTCGATCTTCACTCACGTATTAACAACTAAATTTGATCAATATTACCAGCATTTAAATTAGGAAATTTCCATGAATTGATTACAACGTAAAAGTAGAATGGTAGAATCTATCAATTACTACCAAATTATAATATACAACGTCATTAGTGAGATTCTTTCAATTTACTAATTAAATCATTTAATATATACTATTATGTAATGGGTATTAATAATATCAAATATTCATTCACTTTGATATCAAACTAACATTATGTTTTGGATACATAATCAGAATTACCTAATATAATAATAGGGATGTGATGAGATTACATTTGCATATCTATAGTAATTATTTATCCAAAAAACACTCCAAAGAATAAAGTCGCAAAATATTTTCTGGAGTACTATCAAGACAAAAACATGAACAGCAAGAAACAATAACAAATATGAGATCATACAGTTTCTCCAATCCTTAATCATCCCAAAACACATGAAAAATAAATTCTAATGCAAAATAAGTTGGAAAACTATTCCCGGAACTCGAAGTAGCTTGAAATCAACCTCCGAATCTTGCTGAAGATGCAAATAAGATATAAATTCTTTACAATCATTCTGAAGGTAGACACGGTCACCTTCGAGCTTCACTTGAACTACCCATCGATTTAGGTCATTTCTTATGAAGGCCTGATTTTCAGTCTGTCTATTCGAAACAAGAATCGTTGATCGCCAGAAATTCCGTGGAATCATCTAACCACAGGTAAATCATGTTATCAATAATCTGTTTTCATACAACCTAACCTGTCATAACTTTCGAAAAAAGCCATAAGTCATAAATACTCACAATTCATCCGCGTTCAATATTTGTGATTAGAGTAGATTTGTCCTTATTTTAATTAGTATTTTAGTACGTTTTTCTATTTGTTTTTGGTATAAGTTGGACGATTTAAGCATAATTTCGTATTTTTATAGTTCTGACTTATTTTACCGTATTTTATTCGTAATTGATGCAAATAGGTGATATTTCGTTGTTTTCACCTTACAGCTAAGTAACCAGAAGAGTTCAGCGCGTAATAGATGAGGTTCGATGTTCAAGAATAGAAGAACGAGCTTTCCGGTGAAACGAGTAGCAAAAGATAGAGAGAGACGGAGGCAGACGCGCAGTCGTGTCGACTGACGCGACCTTCGACGCTACGTTGACGCGAGCCATGATCCGCGTCAGTCGACACAGCGTCGACGCACTGTTGACGCTACTTGCTGAAGCGTCGATGTCGACGCACCGATATCGACGCAACGTCGACGCAACTTGCTGAAGCGTCGATGTCGACGCACCCAGTCGACGCGCACGCCCAGGAAGCATCGACGCCGAGCACCAGCACGCGTCAGTCGACGCTACGTCGACGCACCGTCGACGCGACGGCCCAGAATTCGGATTTTAAAGTTTCTTGTGCGCCAAGACTTGCAATATCTATTTAAACCCTCATTATTTCGGATTTTGAGAGGACAGACACCAGAGATACGACCCCCTAGGGTATTTTAGCTTATAATAACAATAATCCTACATCTCATAATGAGATTTGAAGACGGAGATCAAGGATCGAAGAACAACGCGTCCAAAACATCGAATTCGAGTTCGGGATTCATTCTTCGCCCAAGATCAACGTTCAGACTCCGGAATAGCTGGAGCTTTTTACTGCTTTCATTAGTTCCAATAAGTTTTCTAAACTCTTAGTTAATTTAGTAGTTAATTTCTAGTTTAATTGTTAGTTTAATTCTTAGTTAATCTCTTAGTTAATTCTAGTTTAATTAGTTTAATCGTTTTATGCTTGGATATTGGATATTGGTTAATTTAGTTTATTTATGCGATTGATTTATGCTTAGTTATTCGTTCTTAGATTCATATGATACATTGCTTAGTGATAATTTCTTATGTTTATGCTCTTAGATTCGTTAATTAGGTTTAATTTATGGTTGCGTATTATTGATAGTTTAATTATAGCCCGTAGTTGATAATTTAGTTGGAATAATTAGTTTAATTAGCTTTAGTTTAATTATTGCTTTAGTTATAATGATCAACCCAATATCTTTCAAAACCCCAATTGTACATGTATTTTACTTAAATTCGTAAATTGAGAAAAACATCCGAAAGACCGAACAGTTTTTTCCTCGAGAGATACGACTCGAGTCAAACTTATCACCCTACAGTTACCTCGTACTCTTGCGAGCAAACTAACGTGCTTTTAAATTAATTTATTAAAAAGGGGTGCACAAAAGTTCGAGTCAAAATTTTGGCGCCGTCGCCGAGGAAGCAACGAGTAGGAATTTAAGATGTTTTTCATTTTGTTTTCTTTTTTATTCTTTAATTTCTTTTTACTTTCGTTTTTTTTATTTATATTTTGCACTTGGTTTTTGCCATTTGGTACGTTGACGTGTTGTTGAGTTTATGCAAGGAAGGCGATCACTCAACGCGACCTTGTACCATTCATTGACAACATTCACCGTTCAAATCCGCCAAGACCAAGACCCGCTTTTATTCCCGAGGACAACTCTTCGACAACAACTGATTTTGCTTGCGATCAAGTTTCCGACATTATGTTAGGAGCACATTCGGTTCGAAACGGCGATTCACCACCGAGATCACCACCACGCCCCATTCGAACTGGGTATGGTAGTGAACCAAACAAATCACACTCGACTAGACGAGACGAAAGGGGAAATGAAGGAGTTAACCAGCAGCACAACATAGTCAATCACCCGCCCAACATGGCGAATTTGAGGCAAAACGAAGAGATGAACAACAATGTCATGCGTCAACACAACATCGAGAACGTGGCATTTAGGAATGAGGATGTTTTGCAGCGAAACGCCTATGTTAATAATCAAAGGCACGTGAACGAGTGGTTGGAAAATAAAGATCATGGTTACGAGCAAAACAATTTCGGAAGGACATACGAGCGCGAGCACCATCACGCGCATGATGACCAGTACGAGCGAGCCGATGACCGAGTTAGGGAACCAAGGGGAGATCGATCACCAAGACAGCACGATTTAGCACGTCCAAAGGTTGTACCCTTTAGGTCCGCCATTATTCTTGGACCTACCGCAAGGGCAGTCGAAACTAAACCACATCAACTTAACTTACTCCCGACTTTTCACGGAAATGTCCATGAGGATCCCTTGGCATTTTTAAACTACTTTGTTGATGAAGTGGGGCGATTTGTAGTTCATGGCCTTCACCAAGAGGAAGCACAAATGATTTATTTCCCGTACATCTTGAAGGACAAGGCGAAGTCATGGCTACTATCACTAGATCCTGGCTCGTTGAATGACTGGGATATGATCAGCGAGAAATTCTTAAATCAATACTATTCGGCCCAAACTACGGGGCATCTTCGGAGGCAAATTGCTACCTTTGAACAGTTGGATGGAGAGCTATTTCATGAAACGTGGGAGCGTTACAAGACGATTTTGTAAGCTTACCCCCACCACAACTATCTCCGAAGATAACTAACCAGTTTTTCTTCGATGGTTTATTGGACCATGGGAAACGAGAAGTAGAGATAGCAGCGGGAGGAGATTTTGGAGATTTGACAGCCACCGGGGCGAGGCGGGTGTTGGAAAAGCAAAGCGAAAAGTCTAGACAAACCAACTCTCGGCCTCGTAAAATGAGGCTAACGAAGTTTCAATCCCTGATCCTGATTTAGATGACGGTAAGTTAGTGAAGGCAAAATGTGAGGAGATATTTGACGAGGAATTAGCTGCTTGGAAAGCCGAGCGAGCTAGCAAGGCCAATGCACAAAGGATGGCCGTAACATGTAACCAGTGTGGATAACCCCAGCATTCAGCGGATGTGTGTCCAAACAACATTGAGCAACACGAGGATGTTAACGCGATCCAAAATTATTCGAATCAAAAGAAGTACACACCACAACGTGATAATCCTCTTTTCAAGTGGGGCCCTGGAAATCAGATCATATGCCACCTGATCCACAATATGCTCAAGCACCACCAGTGCCGCCACAACAAAATAATTTTCATACGCAAGGGAAGGCATCTAATGCGACTCAACCAAACGATCAGCTGTTGGTTTGGCAGCAAAATCAAGTGGTCGAGACGATTAGCAATAGAGAGGGACTTACGAAGGTGAACGCAAAGATTGATGAACTCTCGAAGAAGGTGAGTGGAATTGACCATCTTTCCGGTGTTGTGCATGATCTAGCTAAAAACATGGATAGGATGGAAAGAACTATGGGCCAACTAGCAACTGACTTTGCAAGATCAAATAAGGAGAAGGACAGGCTACCAAGCCAACCGGAG
The DNA here is from genome assembly GCA_014905375.1 of Phtheirospermum japonicum. Lineage (NCBI taxonomy): Eukaryota > Viridiplantae > Streptophyta > Magnoliopsida > Lamiales > Orobanchaceae > Phtheirospermum > Phtheirospermum japonicum. Next base: position 1,277,382 of record BMAC01000155.1, read on the forward strand.
CAAGCGTCGGCGGTTCACGTCCTTCGCAGTGGGAAGAAGATCGACAATGGCATAGAGGACCAAGATGAGGAATTTGTTCCTAAACCAGTAGACAAGATACATAAATCCACCAATAGATACGTGCCTGGTTCCATTCAAGGGACGATTCCGAGCAACACCCTTGGCAAAGACGAAGCATCACTGCCGAAGCAATCGACGACACAAATTAAGGATGTTGTTCCTTTTCCAAGCCGGTTGCGCCCGACGAAAGAAAACAAGAGGTTCATGGAGCTATACAACCTCTTGAAGAATGTCAACATCAACCTACCACTTTTGGAGGTAATCAAAACAATGCCCGCCTACGTAAAATTCTTTAAGGAACTTGCTTCGAGAGAGAGACATTTGGCGACGAATCAATACGTACCATTACCAAAGGAGGTTAGCGCGATTTTTAAGAAGCCATTGCCACCCAAGGAACGCGATCCTGGAAGTTTCTGCATCACTATTTCGTTGGCCAATGGACAAAAAGCGATAGGAATGTTAGATCTTGGAGCAGGGATAAATTTACTGCCATATTCACTTTATCAAGCATTTGATCTTGGACCACTAAAGCCGACAACCATGCGCCTACAATTAGCCGATCGCTCGACCCGACGACCCTTGGGAATAGTCGAAGATGTTTTAGTACAAGTTGGAGAGCTCGTAATTCCGGTTGAATTTGTGGTTATGGACGTTGGCGAGGTACCGACTGAAGCTATTGAGCATACCATTTTACTGGGATGCCCGTTTATGTCTACTTCCCACACGCTAATCGATGTTCACAAAGGTAGGATGACCATGACTGTTTTGGGCGAAACAGTGACGTTTTCTTTAAGAGATATTCAACACACTCCCTCCCCTATCATGCAAGAGGATGATTCATTCGTTGATCCCGTTACATCATGCGTAAACGAGTTACGAGAAATCGCGACTTTGAACAAACTGAGCGACGGGGACGACGCCGGATTTTCTACCGAGGGAGGGGATAAACGAGTCGATTCAAGCAAGAAGTACGACGAGTTTGAGTAACATATGCACTTAAGTGGATAAGACTTGATCGAGTTACTAGGTATTGACATGCGCGATATCGTAAAAGAATTTGGAGATGATTTCGATGTGGAGCGACCGCATAAACCACCAATAAGTCGCCCAAGTCACGATTCCCTCGACCCCAATAAAAAATTTAAATTTTCACGCAAAAAGAATAAGGACGAGGCATATTTCGACGATTGGGCGAGGGAGAAGAAGAAATCAAAGGAGGTTCGCACGAAGGAAGTAAAAACCTTGCAGTTTGAGGTTGGAGATTTAGTACTGTATAATCACGAGCGTAAATATGACCCAGCTGATTTCGGAGCTGCATGGAGCGGACCGTTCTCGAAAAAAGAATTGGACGAGTATGGCGTAGCCACGTTGTATGACGAGATCGGAAATTCACCCTTTCAAGTTCACAAGCATAGATTGAAACCTTACTATGATCAAAGGAAGAAGAATCGCGATGATAATCCGGTGGAGTTTGGAGATCCACCGTACGTTTGGAATTAAACGAGCAAAATAGCGTCGAGCAAGCGATGTTAAAAATTACGCTTCTCGGGAGGCAACCCGAGCTTTATGTATCCTTGTGTATTTTATTTTATTTTAATTTTAGTTATTGTGTTATTTTGGTTTTTATTTGTTTAGAACAGATGGAAGAACTCGAATGAAGAGAATTGATCAAACGAGCGAACAAAAAGTCGCCCAGGACTCTGCCGTGTCGACTGACGCGGCTTCGACGTAACATCGACGCCAGGTGCCCAGAAATTTTCCTCTGTCGCGTCGATTGACGCTACGTCGACGCCAGATGCCAGGAAATTTTTCTTCTGTCGCGTCGACGCGAGCCACGCGCCCGGCCCAGACGCACTTAAAGCTGGATTTTGGCCCACCAACCCGACCCGTTCGCGTATGACCCGTGGGGATAGCCCAGAAAAAGAGTTTTAAAATCGTCCAAACCCCCCTTTTCTCCCACTTTTCAACTTTTAACGTCTTCTTGTTCTTCAAAAAAATTTCTTCTTCTTATTTTTCAAAAATTTTCGTTTGTTTTTCAAAAGAAACCCAGAAATTCAACACACTACCCTCAACATACCATCAAACAAGCCAATTCTACCAAAAAGGGCTACAAGGGTTGAGGTAATTTTGAAGCAAAATTTGGGTAATTTCCCGAAAACGAGCGAAATTCGAGCTACAATTGTTGAAGTACTTCACTTAAAACTCTCTTGGGACATTGTTATTGTTGTTTGGTTGTGTTGGGAAGTTTTTCGTGCAAGGATTGTTTGAGTTTTTAGTTGGTTGAACACGCACGCCAAGTGTTCGACGAAATTCCCCAAAGAAGCAAAAAGTTTTATTTTCAAGGTTTTTCAATCCCGTTCATTTTCGTATTGTTTGATAATGTCTCGAGCGGGTAAATGTAAAGATATCTCAGGGAAATATGGAGCACCGTTCCCAATTTTTGACAAAAAGGAAGGGGACATGTTCAAGAATATTCGCAAGTGGGGTTTCGCTACGCATAGGATTTTGAACGTCCAAGGACTTGCGGAAGAGGCCTCAAATGGGTCGGAACACCACACCGAACTTTCACGTTATGTAGATGGTCTTGGTTGTGGGTACTTCGCCCAAATGCACCTTCCCGGATTTAGAGAGCTTATGCTCGAGTTTTTCTCCACTTTGGCAATCCGGAACGACGAGACGCTCACTTGTCGACTAGGAGGGAATGATGATAGTGTAGACGAGGAGATTTTCGGCCACATTTTCGGTTTCCTGACCGTAGGGGACCACCCGGTTGGAGTTCAAGGCTTCGATTTAGCCTCTTTTTGGGGGATGATCACCGGGGGAAATACGGGCGATTGCAAGCGTTTTCCTTGCTCGAGAATTCAAGACGACGCCCTTTACGTTGCCTACAAGATCCTCGGGCACATTATTTTATGCAAGAACGAGGCCACCTACGCGACCAAAGCCGAGCTTTATGTTCTATAATGCCTCGTTGATGGTCGTCAAGTCCGGTTGTACCCGCTAATTTTGCTAGGACTTTACAACGTCACCAAGGGTACTCCGGGAAGCAAGTCGCCACTTCTCTCATTTGCGCCATACATTACCGGCCTTGCCCGTCACTTCGGGTTCGATCCGGTCAAAAACGGACTTAACCCACTCGGGACCCCTTCATTACCTCTTACGCGTGCACCGGCACCCCGAGTGAGGTCATCGACTAGAAGAGGATCTTCGTCTCGACTACACGATGACGACGACGATGGCGACGCGGATATGGAGCAAGCCCGCCGTTCTACTTCGGGCCCGAGTCCCGATTGGAGCCAAGTTTTCGAAGAAAACTGGGCATTTCAAGTGAAGATGTTCGATAAGCTCCAAATCATCGACGAGAAGATTGATGCGAACCATGACCAAAACCGTCGGAGTTTGAAGAAGATGCGAGCTCGCATTTCGAAGCTCGATGAGCGATTTGAGGCGGCATACCCCACACCGAGCATGGATGTCGACGAGAACCCCAATGAGGACGATGAGTCCCGCGAGTTCTAAATCTTGTATCTTTATTTATGCTTTATTTTTTAAAAAAAAATATATATATAAAAAAATGGAAAATATAAAATCCAAAAATATTGTTATTTTCTTTGTTTTTGTGTGTTTTATTTTTCTTTTAGGGCAATTCATATCACGTACGTTGAAGAAGTGGCTAATTACACAAATCACGAGTAGCGGCTCGACTACTATTATTTCAGGGATGTTTTCTTTTTCCTTCCTCTTTTTGATTTTGATGTATTTGTGGCAATCAGGAGATTGCCCGGATTTTTAGAGAGGGGGGTGGTCGAGTGTGATTTGTATTGATTAATTGTGTAACTTTATTTGATACTTGGCCTATAATAATTATATGCTTAAACGTGATTAATTACTATTTCTACGCTTAATTGTATTTTTATGGCATGCCTGTCAAAGTTGACTAAGTATGATTATTTGTTTTCGTCTTTGAGCGTGCATAAGTGCATAATTTTTCAAAATTTATTATTATGGTACTTGGACGCAATTGATTTCACAAAACCTTAATGGCAGCGTAAATTCAAAAAATTTCATGCAAAAAAGCCAGCGAATAGCCTGAGTGTTTATCATCATTGCATGTACGTGAATAAGTTTCAATTTTGATATCTCTTTGAAACCGCTGTGTGTAGTCGACTTTGAAAATGAAGTTAAAGGCGCATATAAAACCCTATTCCGGCCATATCCATATATTTTTAGCTACTATAAATTCCGAATGAGCCAATCATAGCCAAATATCCATGCCTATAGCCATGAGTGTTTTTGAATCGACCCCTACAACCCATTAAAAGCATGGGGTAGGAGTTCGCTATTTTGATTGGTTATTAGTGTTTTGGAAGTTTTATTAGGATTTTATTATTTTTGTAATCTATGACCACCATCCAAAAAGAAAAAAAAAAGAAAAAGAATAATACCCCATAAAATAAAAAAAATAAATAATAAATAAAAAATATAATAATAGGATGGTGGATAGTGTTGATTAATTGCCTACGCGCTAATTAAGGCTTGTGTTTTATTTTTAATTTTCTTATGAAGCCTAATGTTTAGAAGGCAAGAGTTGTGTAAGAAGCATGCATTGATCTTCAATTATACTTAATTGGTTTGAGCTTTCAGTCGGTTTACGAGTTTTGAGTTGAGGAATAGCCTATGTTTGAAAGGCTAAGTTATGAGTGTTAAGTGAGGTTTTTATTTTTGAACGAGGTGAAGCAATTTTCTTCGTGATTAGGTTAGGTTGAGTGAGTTATTTAGCCACATGACTTGTATATTCCATACCCGTCCAAAGAGCCTTACATTACAACCCGTAAAGACCTTTTCTGATTCTTAGTTTTGATGGCACGCTTAGTTTGCGATTGAGAAGAGATTGATTTTCTGTGCTTATTTATTGTGCATGTAATTGTATGATTTGAGTGTATACACGTCCCATGCAGAAAATACTTGAGTGCTTTTGAGCGTACTTATATTTATTATCCTTCGTGAGGAAGCATGATTTTATTTTGAAGCGACAATGTAATAATGGTCAAGTGTTTGACGTTGCGTGACTTGTACCTATATTTTCAAAATTATCTATGTAGCAACGCACGACTCTTTGCTTGAACTAATTTTCATTCTAGTTATACTTTGAAATTATCGTTTGTTCGAGGACGAACAAACCAATAGAGCGTGGGGTAGTTGATTAGAGTAGATTTGTCCTTATTTTCATTAGTATTTTAGTACGTTTTTCTATTTGTTTTTGGTATAAGTTGGACGACTTAAGCACAATTCCGTATTTTTATAGTTCTGACTTATTTTACCGTATTTTATTCGTAATTGATGCAAATAGGTGATATTTCATTGTTTTCACCTTACAGCTAAGTAAACAGAAGAGTTCAACGCGTAATAGACGAGGTTTGATGTTCAAGAATAGGAGAACGAGCTTTCCGGTGAAACGAGTAGCAAAAGATAGAGAGAGACGGAGGCAGACGCGCAATCGCATCGACTGACGTGACCGTCGACGCTACGCCGACGCGCATGATTGGATATTGGATATTGGTTAATTTAGTTTATTTATGCGATTGATTTATACTTAGTTATTCGTTCTTAGATTCATATGATACATTGCTTAGTGATAATTTCTTATGTTCATGCTCTTAGATTCGTTAATTAGGTTTAATTTATGGTTGCGTATTATTGATAGTTTAATTATAGCTCGTAGTTGATAATTTAGTTGAAATAATTAGTTTAATTAGCTTTAATTTAATTATTGCTTTAGTTATAATGATCAACCCAATATCTTTCAAAACCCCAATTGTACATGTATTTTACTTAAATTCGTAAATTGAGAAAAACATACGAAAGACCGAACAGTTGTTTCCTCGAGAGATACGACTCGAGTCAAACTTATCACCCTATAGTTGCCTCATACTCTTGCGAGCAAACTAACGTGCTTTTAAATTAATTTATTAAAAAGGGGTGTACAAAAGTTTGAGTCAATTTGTTCGGGTCAATTTCACACGGGAAAATTCAGCATCGATATCTGCACTATCACGATTAATTCCACATATTTGAAGTCTCTCAGTCAAAGAAAGATCTATGATTATAACATCAATAAAATCCTTTTCAATGTTTCGAAAGAATAATAACCATCCGAACTCAATGTTATTGTCAAATAAAAATCTTATCCAGCCACGTTGGAATGAAACCTAAAGAGCACCACAATTTTATTAATATAATTTCAATACAGACAAATATTCATTTCAAAGAAAACTGAAATCAAAAATATAATATAATTGGACCTTAGATATGTTGATCACCAGTTCGACATGCCAAATACTCCCGCGGGCATTCCTCGGAGTGTACTCAGTAGCACCCCTCCGAATCATCGAAGGTGCAACCATCGAAGGGATAAACTTCAAGGAATGCACATAAAAATACTTTTTTCATTTTAAAATTAACATAAACTCAACATCACAGAAATTTAAAAAGCAGTTGAATTTCCAGGCACAATTATAGCATGTAAACATGCAATCAAATTAGTTCGAACATGCAAATTGAACTGATAAACAATTATCTATTTACAGATCGAATGAATATCGCAAGATATTTCAAATAATCCCAGATATGAAATTTTATTAATAAAGTATTTGTAAATTTATATCCATATGAAAAAAAAAAACAGCTTTGCTCAATCAAGATTGAATCGAGAAGTGAACACCAAAAAAAATAAAAAATTCTACAGGTCGAATATATATATCTCAAGATATTTCAAATAATTCCAGATCTGAAATTTTATTAAAAAGTATTAGTAAATTCATATCCATATCAATATAAAAATAGTTTTGTTTAATCAAAACTGAATCGAGAAGTGAAAACCAAAAAAGAAAAAAAAATCTACAGATCGAATAAATATCTCAAGATATTTAAAATAATTCCAGATTTGAATTTTTATTTAAAATGTATTAGTAATTTCATATACATATCAATAAAAAAACCGCTTTGTACAATTAAAATTGAATCGAGAAGCGAACAACAAAAACAATCAAAATCGATGGTGCATAATATCAAAAAAGTTTTTTCATAAACTCACAACCACAGATCGAACAACCTATATCCAGATAAATCGAATATTTCCAGAACTGAAAAAAAAAAAGGATTCATTGTTTACTGTGTTCATCATTGGTCCACGACAAAAACGTATTAATTAAAAGAAGTATTACAATATTTTACAGAACTGAAAATTTTTAGCCAAAATCGAGATATGAGATATTCGAATACTTTTACTGTGTTAATTACCGAAAAAGATAATTTTTTTATTCAACCATAATAAAAGTATTCGAATACTTCAAGAACCAACAATCAAAACAGATCTGATGAATAATTATTAAAAAAATCGTGCAACCTTAAAATTAATGGATCCTCCATTGGAAACAAATAATACAGAACCAACAAAATCGAAAAAACACATACCAATTGTTTTTTGTAATTTCCCAACCTTCATAAAGATTGGGATTAACATGGCGGAAGGTGACATAATTTAAGAGAAAGAAAAAATTAGAAAAAACCACTTCGAGGGATGCCACCGATGAAAAGGAGACGAAAAAAGAAGAAGAAAAGAATAGTACTGGAGAAAGAAAAGGAGACGAAAAGAGAAGAAGAAAAAAGGATACACAGACTGCAGCGTGAAAAAAAGTGGGTTACAAATCTAACAAAAAAAAAAGTTATTTATAGGGGGACAAAATTTTGGCCTCATCCCAAAATAACCCCCTATGAATCACAGCACGACACGTCATTTTTTGCTTATTTTGATTGGTCCAACTCAGCCCCGAATTGCTCTCATTGCGACACCTCATCATTAATAGTTAACACTATTAACAAAATGGAGGATGCGCATTTCTTATTTCTTATTAATACTAATTATAATGAAAACTCAATCACGAATTCAAAACAGCCGAATATTAGAAATATAATTTATCTTACACCATTCCTAGAATAGTAGAATAATGTAGCTGAAAAATTATCGGTTCATAAAAAGTTGATTAACTAGTTGCAGATTGTTGGCAGTTATAATATGCTGGTTGTAGATTGCTACTTAAGTTTTAATAATCAACATTTTTCATTGGAATGATTGTAACACTAAAAGAAAAAGGACGCTTGAGGCAAGTTCAAACTTTGTGTTGTTATTTTATGCGGTTTTGAGGTTTGGCAAAGAGCATCTTTAACACAATGGTTCATTTTCATGATCTATTTTAGAAAGATAAAGACACAAAAATATAAATTGGTCCCATTTTTTTTAATTTTAATTATTTTTAAATAACTTTTTACAATCTTATCTCACTTCTTGTTCCAAGTTCACAAATACACCTCCATATACATTTTTTCCACTGCTTTATTATTATTATTATTGAATTTGTATCTATCTCTTTCCTAAATTTACGTTTATTCTATTTTTTTATATTAAAGAAAAAAATGAAAAAAAAAACAAAAATAAAACTATTATTCTAAACTTGTACTTTGGTGTAAATTTGTATTTTTAAACTAATTTATCAATTAAATTTATAAAACACTTTTATTTATATCAACTAATTTATCATCTATCATTATATTACTTTTTAAAATACACGGAAATGCTAATCGAAGTTAGACTAAGCCTTTCTAAAATGTTTGTAAATAGTACTCCCGCCTTTTCTTAATAAGTTTCGTTCTGGAGTTTTTATTCAAAATTAAAGAACATGAATATTTGACCAACACACCCTCAATCAATTAATAATATTCCTATTTAATTTCTTTACTCTTTCCCTCTAGTTATCTTATTATCATAAACTTGTTTCCGGTTATAGAGTCATGTTAGTGAAGCCATTATGAGCTTGACCTATAGCCAATTTGAAGTGGACCGATATGTATACTCATTTATGTTTACAAATGCCGTGGCCCAGGACCATGATTGTTTGGTCAATTTGTAACAGATACTATATGATTTCAGATTTCATTTCAATTCATTGATTTAAAACTGAAGGATTTATGGTAACAATATTTAATACATTTGTTTTGAGTGATCCCAAATTACAATTGTTGAGTTTTTCAAATCTATCTTAAATGTTTGTCAAAATATTGCTTTTCAATCTCGATTTTCCCATCCAAAATGCAATCTTAATAAGTATAGTTTATAAGATAAACATTACTATTTAGGAAAAAGATCTAAATCTAGATGTAACATTTTGGTAGGTTTTAATAATTCTTTTAACTTAATCAGAAAACTATGAATTTATTAGTCAAAGTTTCTTATAAGATTTGCCATGATTATTTTTTCAAAACATTTCAAATTTTCGATATTAGATTCCACATTGCCGCAAGGTTGGTTCCATTTCATTATATTTACTTGGTTTTATTGTAACAGTAAGAACAAGTCTTAATTAATTATCTTTATATGTACTATATCGTTTTGACAAAACCTTTTATTTGTATTTTTACGAATAATTGAAAATGAAAGCATTATTTCTAGCAGAAGTAAATAGAAGAATAATACAGTACAACTTTTAAATCTAATTAAATATTAGTAAAAATAAAAACAAACAACTCCAACGAAATTAGACTCAAAAAACTTGCAAAATACTCTAGGTAAATTTGATAAAAGCAAACACGTGTAAATGGGCTTATCCCAAAAGGTATATTGGACCTATTCCAATTTCCTATCAATAATGTGCTGTGTAATTTCTACGGTGATGGACCACCAAATTTAGTAATTTACACGATTGTATATATTAATAATAATAATAGTATTATTGTATTTTAGTTTTGTTTTAAAGAAAACGTTGGTGAGGTTTGTAGCTTGCTTAGAAGTTTACCTACACGAGTCCAAAATTTGCACCCGAAGTATAATGGATATTGTCTTGTTATAAAATATATTTTCTTACATATAATAATTTAAAAAAAAAATTGCACATTTGGATTGACCTCCTTTCTCGGCTGAAGAAAATTTCATTACCCACCCACAGAGACAATAATATAATTATTTAGAGATAATCTTTCTTGAATTTCCTCATTCGGTCCCTGTTTTCCCTCGAAATTGCAACATTTGCCACGCCCTTTCTCGATTTCCTTCAATATCACTCTCTCATTGTCTCTCACTAGCGCGCCGTTTGGTTGTAGGATTCTGGAGAGGAAAGAGAAACAAACTAAGATTAGTAGAGAAATTACTATTAATTATCCACTGTCGGAGTATATTTTTGGAATATTCCGGTGATCTGAGATCTGTTTCCGATTTTTCATGGGCGCTACATTCTAGGTTTCCCCCCGGGTTTTGGTGTAAGTTCCCATTTAAGCAACATTTTATCTCTCGACGTTCAAATTACAAACATTTTGCGCAAAGATCATTTGCGTTTTTTTTTCTTTCTCTCTAGGTCTTAGCATAATTATACGTTGAAAATAATACGGGAATCTTGCTTCTTTGTGCGAAGAATTGGAGTGTCGACTGATTTTCAGCTGCCTTTTTTCAAATTATTACTTTAGGTGCTGCAGCTCGATTCTCGATCTGAGGATGTTGGCGGCGGCGTTTCGTTCCTGAAGATTAAGCGTTTTTTTGCGGTTTAGGAGAAGTTAGGGTTTTCGAGTTCGCGTATTATGGAATGTTGGTGGTAAACTGGGTTTCAATTTTACGGCTTGGTGACTTTTTTATTTGAATTTTGAGATGAATCGGAGTTTTAGGGCACCGGAGAGGGGGCAGATGGGGAGTCTCAGGTTGAAGGACAGAGACGAGGATTTGGCATTGTTTCGAGAAATGCGGAGGCGCGAGAAGGAACGGAACAATCTTCTTCTTCTTCAGAACTCCGACGAGTTTGATGCTCCACTTGGTATGAGTATGATAAAAGCTGTGATTTTTTATTTTATTTTTTGGGGGACAATAAGTCTGTGTTTGTTGTATTTGGTAGTTTTGTGGTAACTTGATGATGGTTTGGTGGTTCTTGGTTAATTTGTTTATTTGTTGTTTGGTGTATCCAGTTGGTAGATTTTGTTTTGTTTTTGAATATTTGTAACTTGTTGGCGGAGTATGCTGTGCTGTTGCCTTAAAAAAATCCTGGAAGTAAGCATTTTTGTTTGGAAAGTAATTTTGGGTAGATTCTTGTGTTGATTAGATTCTTATTTTGTTATTATTCTTGTTCCTTTTCATTTTGATGACTATTGAGTTTTAATCATTTTTCTCAGTTTTTTATTTTTTATTTTTTTGTAAAACTGTTGCAGGACTGCCTGGTAGTTCTCCGATATTTAATATACCTTCAGCTACACCTGCTCCTGCTCGAAAGACTGGGGCTGATGATTTTCTCAATTCCGACAATGATAAAAATGACTATGATTGGTAATTGCAACTTACGTTCTGGGCTTTTGCTGTATTTTCTTCAACTTCTTTTGGTTGGCCTTGAAAATTAAATTTTGGTATCTTGTGTCTTGTGATGGGGAATTTATTTATTAACTTATGAGACAGGTGATTGATCTATGAACATGAACATCATACATTGTTCCAATGTTGCTCCAATTGCTGCAGTGTATCTTGAAAAATCATTAACATCCTGAACTAGTATCACAGAGGATATCTACAGAATCCAGTTATGCGGAGTAGAAGAACTAACATATTTCTATACCCATTTTCAATTGTTGTTTCTATGTCCTCTCCATTTTTAACCATATTGCATGTGGTTTCCGAGATTTGTTTGTTGTCAGGTGCTTCACATTCCTAATGTCATTGTGATACATAACAATTAGAGTCTGTTTTATAGCTGTTAACACTTAACATAATCTGATCTTTTCAATTTCTAGATGCTGTACAAAAAGGCAACTGACCCTCTCAGCCACCATTGCGTATGAAAATAATGCATTTTATTATTTTATGGACTGAGGCATTTGGTAATGAGACTTTGCTATATATTCCCTGCCGGCGTGGTTTATGCCACTTTTGGAAATAATTGCACTTTCGTAGGACATGGCCTCAGCTTTCACAAGGATTATCTAATTGAACTTACATTGACCAGCTCTCTGTGACTTAACGGATGAGCTGGCCAGTCCATCTCTATTTAATATTGTACTGACATGTATTCTTGTTTCTTTTCAGGCTTTTAACACCTCCTGGCACTCCCCTCTTTCCTTCACTGGAGATGGAGCATCAGAAAACTGTTATGAGCCAGCATGGAACTCCAAAAGCTCGACCTACAGCTCTTAAGTCTAGAGTAAGTGATAGAGATCTATTTTAATTTTTTAAAGTCACAGTTAAGTTAAAATGGTGGAGTATCATTCTGTTAAATCTTTGCAAAACTGCGAATTGTTTCTTCTGATTGAGCAGAGTTAGATAATTGCTTAGGGCAGAATTATACACTATTTAACCCTTCAAAACTATTGGGGCATATCCTGTAAGTGCTCAGTAATCAGCGTGGTAAGTTGTCAAAGCATCCTCCATGAAGCTTAAAGTACCTGGAGTGTGGTTACATGCCAGACCTGTTGCGAATTTTAGTCAGACGCATTCATGCTTTTTTTTTTTAATTGTACAACATCATATTTGGCGTATGGAACATTGTGCTATGTCGCAAAATGATATATTGTAGGTGAAGTTTTCCCGTGTAATTATACCTAAATTGATGATGCCCATTTTAATTTATTCACATAGTTTAGTCTGTTATGTAAGGTGTATGGCTGAAAAGACAGGTTCTATCTTTTTGCAAATTTGATGTCATTTCATTGAGAGTCACTACAAAATCTAACTTAATTATCTCCAAATCCTCTCCGTGACTGAAGCTAGCCAATCCCCAGCCCGAGCTCGCTTCGAGGAGCAATTTATCATCCAGACAGCCATCTTCTTCATCTCCTGGGTTGAACACTTCAAGCGGAGGACTTCGCAGGCCATCGTCCTCAGGTGGTCCTGGGTCAAGACCCGCAACACCAACTGGTCGTCCAACTGTGACCTCATCATCCCGATCCACCTTGACCTCATCATCAAACAGGCCTGCATCGTCCGCACCCGCCAAACCCACCTCATCAAAAACAACATCAACCACAATGTCAAGACCTTCAAGATCCTCAACGCCCACTTCTCGTCCCACGCTGACCTCATCAAAGCCCTCAACAGTCCCCGCAAGATCTTCAACCCCTACCTCAAGGTCCACAATCCGATCCTCAACACCAACACGAGGCCCGGGACCCACCGCGCCCCCTTCAAAGTCTACTTCTCGGGCATCGACCCCAACTCGTCGCCCGGCAACAGTGTCGAGTGGAACAATCAAGCCCGTTTCGACCGCAGCGAAAAATCCCGTCCCGGCCCGGTCTAGTTCGCCGACCGTGAGGCCCAAAATGTGGAAGCCTTCGGAGATGCCCGGGTTCTCGCTCGACGTCCCGCCGAATTTACGGACGTCGATATCCGACCGGCCGCCTTCGGCCTCTAGGGGTAGGCCCGGAGCCCCGAGTTCCCGTTCATCGTCTGTGGAGCCCGTTTCGAATGGGAGGGTCAGGCGGCAATCGTGTTCTCCGGCAAGAGGTCGGCCTCCTAATGGCATGATGCATAACAGTGGGAGCTCAGTTCCGGTGTCTGCTGCGAACCGGTTGCATGCGAAGGCGAATGATAATGTGAGCCCTGGCCTTGTTGGGACTAAGATGGTTGAGAGGGTGATAAATATGAGGAAACTGGCACCTCCCAAGCAAGACGATAAGCACTCACCCCACAGTAACTTATCTGGGAAGTCGTCGTCACCGGACAGCTCGGGTTTTGGTAGAACGCTTTCGAAGAAATCCTTGGATATGGCTATACGACATATGGTATGTTACTACTTACTAGTATTCTTTTATTCAGTATATTTAGCTGATAATGCAATTAGTCATAGGGACTGTTTGCAATTCACTAAAATGGGGGGAAAAGTGATCATGAGCTTTTTAGTGTTTTCAAATGACAACTTCTGATTCTAATTAAGCATAATATAATAAGAATATAAAAGCACTTTTTTTTTTCTTTTTTTTTTAAATTTACTTCTGCTTCGAGTTTTACGAACAAAAAAAGTGAGTACACACTTATTTACCAAACACTCTTTTAACTGATTTAACAGTTTAGCTTCTATTTACAAACATTACAAACTTCTGGGTTTTTAACAAACTTTTTGCTTATGCTACAGTAAATCACCTTTTCTTTATCAACGAGGTTGTATCGTAGTATTTATTTGCAAGTATTTGGCTTGTGCAGGATATAAGGCGGACTATTCCGGGTAACTTAAGGCCTCTGATGACCAACATCCCTGCATCGTCCATGTATAGTGTGCGATCTGGTGGGCCCAACAGAAGGACCGTTAGTGTATCAGATTCTCCACTTGCGACGAGCAGTAATGCCAGTTCTGAATTGAGCGTCAATAACAATGGCCTTTGCATGGATGGGCATGAAGTTGATGATGATGTCAGCAGTGATAAGGGTATTCGATCCCCGGCTAGCTTACACGGAAGGTGATGATATCTTGACGCTATCCACTTTAAATTTGACCTCTATTGGCAGCAGAAAGTGATGTGTCAACTGAAATATGGCTTTTCTTGGAATTGGAAAAGAAAAAGAAAAATTGGCCGAAGAGATATGTTTTATATATTAATGTAAATTTCTATGCATGGTTAGTATGCCATTGGTATCTTTTATTATCGGTAGCAACTGGTTACATCGTGCAGTGTTGTCCAGTTTGTTGTTGTTTGTTTGGTAATGGAATGTATCACCACTCGATATTGTGGAATTCAGATCGAATACTTCTAATTGTTACGCTAATTCGCAAGTCGAACTTGATTAAATTTCTGGCAGCATCAATTTTCTGAATTTTAGTTTTCTAGTGTTGCAAGTTGGGAGTAACTTATTGTTTTGCTGATGTAGTTATATGACTTGTGATGTTCCAAGGCCAAAATACGTTTTTTTTTTTTTTTTTGGAATCTTGCTTTTGCCAGAATTTTAATGATGAGTGAGTTCGATCATTTAGTCCCAACAATTAAGCAAACGACAACATTGCGATAGAGTAGAAAGACACTTTTGGGCAAGAGCCCACCACAACCCATCAACTTCAAATAGCAACTTCCATATGGCAACAGTTGGTGGTTGGGAAAAATACCTAACTTTTATTATTTATTTATTTTTTTATTTCTATGGAAAACGTATTGAGGGAACCGTAGGCGTAGACTGCAAGGATCATACCTAAAAGGTGTCACTCCATCATTTCGTTGGTGGTTAAGACATTTTTAATTATTAATTCTCTATCTGATTTTCTAGTTGACAATTTAAGACCAACTCATACTTTGTAGTATTTGGCATTCTCAACTATCCAAATGTTTTAAAGCTAAATTGGGAAGTTTTGGCAATATTTTGTTTCATTAAAAACTACTAATATACTCCCAGAAATTGGACCACATTATCTCCACATCCTGTAGTCCTCATCTTTCTTATCTCTATAATATTATTCATCAACATATATCGTCCTAAGTTCCACGGCATTATGGTCTTTCTTTGCTGGACGTGGCGAGGAGTCCCTTTTTTCCCCATCCGGACCACAACCAATAACCTCTTCACATTTTCTGCAGTTTCATAACTGCTAACAATGATGTTTCTCTTTGTTTCTGTAAATAGTTTCAACCTTCTGTACATAAACGGCATATTTGTTCTTGCCAGTACTCATTTGGACTATGATTCAAACTTCAATCGCCGCTCAACAATCTCTAGCATGATTAGACATCTATCATAAAAATTATATTATCATTATTCTATTTTATTTATATTTACATTTAAGGGGAAGAATTTTAGCCTCCCAATCTATCGTGTTTTTCCCTTTGTCTCCTAATATATATATATATATATATAAATGCCTTCTGATATATACATTTTTGACAAATTGACTCCTATTATCAATTTTCCGGCAAAAAAGTGGCCGCAAAAGTTGTATATGCGACATAAAAGTTTGTTTTGGATTTTGGAGGAGTTGTTAACGTCGGTTTAGGATGAAATTTTTCATGGTGACTCAAAAAATGGGAGGAATCCAACCGAACCAACGAAAGACGGAACAGAGCACTGGAAGTTAGCGAGTAATGTACGATTTTGTAACTAAGGTTAGTGATTCGGAGGGGTTATCGACGTCGAATGGGGTTGAGATTTGCTTGGTTGATCTTAAAAATGAGGGGAATCCAACAGAATTAACGACGTCCGGAATGGATTGTTTCGAAGGACCTATTTTCGGTGCTTTGTTCTACTTCCGTTGGTTCCATTGGATTCCTCTTATTTTTTAAAAGCTCCACGCAAAATTTCAACCTCATGCGACGGTAATAACCCACATGAAACCCTAAACCTAGTTAAAAAATTGTATATTTATTCACCAACTTCCAGAAAGTGCTCAAATCGGCGTTAATAACCTCTCCAAAATCCCCCAAACAAACTTTTCCATTATATAAAACATCTTTTTCGGGCCTTTTTTTTTTTTTTTTTTGGAGAAAACTGATAGTAAGAGATAATTTGTAAAAGAGAGATAAAATATGATGTTTGTGTTAATGTAACAAATACCCTCGCACAACCTCTAGGTGTATAATTTGTAAAAGAGAGAGATGTCCAAACACCGTAATTTATAAAGATAATTGGGTTTCTTGTAAATCAGCCATTTCTATAAATCAATTAAAACTATGCAAATGATTTAAAAAGAAAAGAAGGCACAAATTCTTGGGTCTCCAGTTCATAAATACTATTGATGCAACACATCTTGGTTCACAGAGTCGTCACAAGACGATAATGCCACCCATAAAACTACTACTGCCAACTAACATAATAAAATCACTTAATACTGTTTAAAGTCTAAAAACACCATTGTGTATACATACACGAAAGCAAACTCCCATCAGGCGACAGATATGGCCTCTGACGAGACGGCCACAGCAGGAGCTGTCTTTGAGGCAGCATCTGGTGCTGGTGGTGGAGAAGGCTTGAGGTGGGCCGGGGTGTTGTGCTTGAGCTTTATGAGAATTTGTCGCATCCTGGCTAAATCGGTTGGTTTTCCAGGTTTGGGCCCTTGAACCACGGCTATCGAGGGTTTCTTGTCCTGGTCTTTCTTGCCTTTCCTCTTCTCTATTGTAGGGACTTCTTTTGGAATTAGCTCTGCTATCGATTTCCAGTAATCTTTGTCAGCTTCAGCATGGAATTTCTCTTGGCTAGCAATGAATACCTGATTAAAGAAAAATATGCTAACTGAGCTGATTGATATAAAATGCTTCATAACTCGATGGTAGCAAAAATTAGTATTGTCTCAATATAAAAATATATTCCCTCCAGTTGACATTAAAAGCCATTTACAAGGAAAAAGCACACATGTTGAGGAAAGTGTTAAAATACCCTATTTATCATCGGTTAGTTGGAAAAACATATAAGAATTAATAGGTACGAGGGTAATTTAGGAAAAACCATTACTCATTGGCCTTGTACGTGTCAAGATTAAATGGAGAATCACATCCTAATACCTTTTACAAACAAGAATTAAATTAATACGATAAAATAAAGATAAGGAAGATGGTCTCTTAAGGGCAGGAATGGAATTGGGGAAGAAAAAACCCTGATATTCATTACTACATAATGTAGAGAATTTATAAAGCTAAATTCCTATGTGGGCTAATATGGATCTAATATATATCTTCAGACCACATTAAGATTAATTTTATTTGCATCAAAGAGAGAAAACTAGGTTGTAGACATGATTACCAATAAGAAGTGATATTGCCACTATTCTCACCTTCTCCTTTTCCCGATTGGCAGCTTTGTTGGTTTCACAAGTGAGTAGCCCCTTTCGGCTAAACGCAATCTTATACTCATCTGCTTCAACAATAATGTGGCTCAACAATTCCCTCTCCCTGTTCTCCTTTTCCTCTAACCGAATTGCATTTTGTCTGTTCAACATATCAAGTGTGAGCTAAGTACATGAGCGCCACTAAAACACACTTTACAATCATTGTCACCTACTTGCAGTCAACATTTGCATAGGGTTCTCTGAGCTGAATGAAGCTGACAGCAAAAACATAGAGAATGACACCATACCAGAAAATATATTTAAATTGTTAACAACTACCCAAAAACTAGTGCAGGAAAAACTTATCTTTCAAAAACCTACCGAAACCCACTCTTTTAACCAAGTTAATTTAAAACTGATGACTTCAATGAATATCAATGAGTAATTTTCTTAGAAACCAAGTTAACGAGTCTAAATGGAGCATAGACTAGAACCTGCAAATAAGGCTCATTTGTTATTTCAAGAAACCCTTTCCAACAAAATTTATACTTACTACGTAGTTTGAAATGGCATCTGGTTATGGGTTGAATGTAGGAGTCAGAATGATGAGAGTAATCGGATCGCGTTTTTGCCTCAAGCTGGTTAGGACCAGCAGACAAAATTGGTTCAGGTAGAACCTGATCCAAGCTCTAACAAAGCTTTATATTTCAATATGATCTTTCTTATTATATTTAAACCAAATGATGAAAAGTGTTAAAAAAAATTGAGACTTCATGAATTCATGGTCACATTAACTTTTTAACACCACCCTTCTACTTCTACTAAAAAAATAGAAGACGAGTTGCTGTCGACCATTAAATGAATATCCAATAGGATCACCTCTCACCCATTTTCCTACAATCACGAAGTATCATCCAGATTTGTACTGAATGGAAAAGGTTTTTATAGAATAATTTTGGTTTCAGAATGCAAAATAGTATCTTTTGCACCAAAGAACTGATGTTCCTATAAATTCAGAAACTAACATATATACAATGAAAATCTTTTCCATTCACTATCATTCCCCATTAGTAAACTTGACAGACTCAATTAATAACAACAAAATGCTGCTGAACTTGAGAAAAAAATACTTAAAATTAGCTCATTCGAAAAGCCTAACTAGCAGTTCAAGAATCTAACTACTTATTTGAAATTCGATTGCAAATAAAACTATCACAAAACTTCAACCCAAACCCCATCCCTCCCCCCACCCACTCTAAAAGAGAAGAAGGAAAAACATAACCCCCAAAGAACAAAACACATAAAATGATGAAATTATCAGAACGCAAAAGAACCAATCGATTAATCAGGAAATTGAGAAAAAAAAAACAATTAAACACAAAACCTTCTCCATTCTCTCAGCGCATAACCCTCCTCAGGTTCCATTTCCGCCGGAGGCGGAAGAATCGGTCCATCGCCATTAGTTTCCGACGAGAAATACACCGGATCGGAGGCAAACTCTCCCTCGGAGTAGATCGGCCGCGGAGAGTCCGCCGCAGTCGAATCAAAGTTGGAAAACGGGTCAGGGCCGAGATAACCGTCGCCGAACGAGTGGTTCTCACCGTCCGCCGGCGAGTCTCCGCCAAATTGATCGAACGAGTCCGGGAACGAAGACGACATCGTATTGTGCTTGGTTGTGCTGATCTCTACCGAACGGATGTTATTGTGCAGTGAACAGAAGTGATTTTTTCCGTTCTTTTCAAGGCAATTGAGCTAAGTTTAAAAAGGGAGTGAAAAGCCTATATGGGCCTCTTTGCTTATTGTTTGGTTTGCGGCCTAATTGGAGCATTTAGGTGGGCTTTTTTTGTATCTCTTTGGAGATCATCAATATTCTGGATATAGAGCAAGCCCAAATCTGAATATCAGGAATTTTATACTGATCATATCGTACCACTGCAAAAAAACTCAGCATTTCCGAGGGATTTTTCTCTCGAAATTAAGAAAAAATCCCTCTGTTTTGGTCAAATCGAGGGAAATTTCGAGAGAAAAATTCCCTCGAAAAAACCTTCCTCGAAATTACAAAACCGAGGGAATTCCGAGGGATTGTTTCCCTCGAAACCATTACCGGACAATCCCTCGGAAATCCGAGGGAACATTTCCCTCGAAATACTTCAATTTTCGAGGGAATAAAATCCCTCAGAATTCCGAGGGATTTCCATTTCGAGGGATTATATTCCCTCAGAAATTGAAAAAATTCGATGGAATATATTTCCCTCGGACTTCCGAGGGAGTCTCATTCCCTCGGATTTTTCAAAATTTCGAGGGAACTTTCCCTCGGTATTTTTAATTTTTTAATTTTTTTTATTAATTTTTATTAATTTTTAATTTTTTATTTTAATTTTAATTCTTGTTTAATTATTAAAATTCCCAAAAAATTGAAAAAAGCAATTAAAGAAAAGTCAAATAAATAAATCAATTATAATAAAAAAAAATATTTGAAAATTTATGAATTACATGCGTTCGATCGAAACAGTAACAAAGTTTATTAGATAAATAAAAGTGTTCTATGGATGGGAAGGGGGAAACTGCTGCTGCTGCTGATAGGGAGGGAGGAACTGCTGCTGGAAACGAGCGTACATCTCAGCCATCTGGGCGTTCGTCCGCGCCTGAAAACCCTCCTACTGCCGGCGTTCCTCCGCACGCTGTCGCCTTTCCTCGGCTGCCTGCTGCTGCAACGCCTCAAGCTGCGCCCTCTGAGCCTCGACCAGCGCCTCGAGCTCTCTGATCTGTCTTCTATCAGCCTGGGATGAGGAGGAGGTGGAAGAGTCGTCATTCAGTAAACCCTTCGCAGCAGCCACTATCTTCCCATACGCGCCGGTGCCGTAAAGCTGTCCCTTCTTCACACCGGCGACGTCGATAAAAACCTGGTCCTGGTCAACCTCATTACTCTCCTCCTGGGAAGACGCACGCTCCTGCTCCTRGGTCAGATGTCTCTCGTACTCCTCCTTAAATACAACTCGTTATTAAAATTTTACGTTAAAATCAAAGAATAAGTTAAAAATAAAAAAGAGACTAACGTTAATATTAACAGATCTCGTGTCGATCCACGCGCCGTCTTTCTTCTGGTGCGTACGTTTAAAAAGATCGTAGCACGTAGCCGGCGAACCCGTCTCCCGCTCCTGTATTCAAATAGAATTTTCAAATAATTAACATTAAAATTAACAAATAAATAATATATTATTATATTATAAATAGCCGTTACTTACTATATCCAAGGCATAGTCGATGGTAGATCTAGCACCCCCCGTGTGCTTCGACATCCCAGTCCCCGGTCCAGCAGGCTCGCTCTTCCTATTCTTGCTGCACTGCTCGGATTTCTTCTTGTTCTCGGGCTTATCCCACTCAGTCTTCCAAGCCCTAGTTGAAATGGATGATATATAAGATACGATATAATTCATATGTTATAAATAAAAAATTCTAATTTAATAAAAAAACACATAACAGAATCGTTTACCTATAGACCTCCTCGGTCAGGCACTCCGGCCGACCACCAGCATGGGAGGCAATATGCTGCCTATACTCGTTAAGCTTCTTCCCGTACCATGCATGAACAATATATATACAATTTTTTTTTAAGTCCTGGCCGATCACCACGGCCTCCCATGCATGAACAATATATATACAATATAATGGGTGAATAAAACCTAAATTTGAAAGCAAACCCTAATTAATTGATTGATCCTAAATTGAACCCTAATTAATTGATTATTCCTAAATTGAACCCTAATTATGTAATTATTACTAAATTAGCCCCTAATTAATTGCTTGTTCTCAAATTGAACCCTAATTATGTAATTATTACTAAATTAGCCCCTAATTAATTGATTATTCCTAAATTGAACCCTAATTAATAGATTATTCCTAAATTGAACCCTAATTATGTAATTATTACTAAATTAGCCCATAATTAATTGATTGTTCCTAAATTGAACCCTAATTACGTAATTTATTTGTAAATTCAACTATAATTATGGATTAAACCTAATCCTAAAACTAACCATAATTATAAATTAACCCTAAAGTTAATTCTAAAACTAACCCTAAATTGAACCCTAATTCTAAAATTAACCATAAAACCTAAATTAAAACCCTAATTGAAAATTAAAACCTAAAC
>BMAC01000155.1:1310300-1332273 GCA_014905375.1 Phtheirospermum japonicum
CCCATGATGATGGGCCAAGGCTTGTTTGAGACGTGAATTGTCAGGACTAGTAGTAATAATAGTATTATTCATAATATTTAGAGATTGAATGATACTTCGCATATTCGACTTTCTTGAATAAAGAAGCTCGATCTTTACTCACATTGTTATTCAGATGTCTCTATATATTGTGACATATATTTTTTTTAACCTTGAAGGATATTTAAGAAGTTGATATGAGATCTGATTTGCCTTTTTTAAAAAAAATAAACACACAAAAAAAAAAAATTTTTTTGTTTTTTTTTACTTTATGTGATTTCTTTCCTCTTCCCTTTATCATATTCGTTCATGAATATGTAGTTTGTAATGATATGTACATATCATCACACATAACATGCACATATCATCACAAACTACATATTCATGATCTTAAGATAATAAGATCTTAGCTAATGTGAAATTTTCATTCAGACATTTTTATAAATAGTTGATATGTAATAATGTAATTTTATAGCCAAAACATATTAAAGCTCCATGAAGCGGAAAATTCAGTGACAACAACAATCTGAACCACTTCAGATGCCAAAAACTTGAACAAATCTAGAAAAATGAAAAAAAAAAATTCATAATCGACGTTCAACTCCAAATTATGGAAAACATCAAATTCGACCGCGAAGAGGTGGCTTTTAGATTTCTCATAATTAGCGGAGTTTGTGAGGCCAAGGTGCTGAGCTGCGTCGGGAAGACGACGATGGCCATGTTGTGGCTGGCTGGCGAGGCAGGATTATGCGGAGGTGTGATTAAGAATACGAAGGAAATTGTGAAGGAGTATGCAATTGGGGTTTCTGCGTAGGCACGTGGAATTGAGGCTCTCCAAAAATCTGATGGGGCTCTCTCACATTTTAGTGTGGGACCAGGTACATCCTACAAGATGCACCTGGGTCCATGGTATACCATCCCAGGGATTTTGTGTTGTCAAAGATTGGCTGAGCTCGTCGAGGCAACCAAAATCATCTTGTAAAAGTGTTGTAATTTTGTCAACCCATTTGAGAATTGAATGTATGTCAAAATGTTGCCTGAATTGCGGATTAAAGCGGATTGAGTATAATCGGGTTGGACCAACGCTTATTTTACAATATAAAATTTAACAATTAGGAAATTTTAGACCACTTTGCATGATTTATTATATTTAAGAAATATATATAATGCACTACAACAAAATAAATTTATAGCAACACAAATTGATGATACTTTTTAAAAAGCGTCATTTTTTCATTACGTTTTTTAAAAAGCGAAGTTAAAACTAATTTATAACGACACTTTTTAAAAATATAATTAAATAATAATATTTTTAGAAAAGTGTCAACATGTTTAGTAATATAACGACGCTTTTTAAAAAGCGTACTTATAGAACGACACATTTTTAAAAGTGTCCATTTTTTCTTGCCCATATGACGATATTTAAAGAAATGCGTAGTTAAGTAACGACGCTTGTCAGTAATTATACCTTTCATCATGACTCTTTTTAAAAAGCGTATTTATATGATAACATTTTCACAAAAGTGTCTGCATTTATAACAATATAGGCGACACTTTTACAAAATTGTTAGTATTTTCACAATAGTTTACTTACACTTTTTAAAGTGAAGTTAAATAAATTTAAATGATAACATTTTCTTGTAAGCGTCGCAATGTATAAAAATTTTAAATTTTTTTTTTATAATGGGGCAATTCCCATCTAAACCAAAATATAAAAATTATATCCCAATTAATTCAAGTCAAAGTCTATCTTCTCATTAACTCCAATTAAACTCTAATTATACCATACTACCCCTCTTATCAAACAAGAGTAAAAAAATGGAAAGTCCAAGTGTGTTTAATATTTGGGAAATGGTCATCTCAAAAATGATAGTAGTTAATTCAATTGTAATCTCATAAGTCTGGAACATTATTAGCAGTAATCAATTTAAAAGTCAGTAGTAATTCAATACTAATTTATTAGTAATTACATAATTGTATTATTTGGAATTAGTAGTAATTCAGTTTGAAAATCAGATTAGTGGACAATTCTCCATGTTTTGCATTTTATATATGATTATTTTTCCATATTCTCTTAAAAAAACACACACAAAGAAAAAAAACAAACAAAAAAAAACTGTGTAGTTCACGATTTTGTAAACTCAATATATGTGGGATAAATTGGAGAGGTGGTATGAAATTACAAACTACTATTTTTTGGATTTAATAATAATTAATTAAATTAATATTGTAAACCTATTATTAATTTAATAATAATTAATTAAAATTACATAATACACTATTTTATGAATTGAATTACATATTACTTTTGAATTGAATTACATACTACTAGTAATTAGATTGAATTACATACTACATTGCAATTCTTCCGTACTTCGAATTACATACTACTTTTGAATTGAAATACATACTACTAGTAATGAAATTGACTACTTTGCAATTCTTTCTCACTAACACCCAGTTTATGGAAAAAATAACTATTGCCATTTAAAAAAATTAGTACATGTTTCTATTTCTGATTATATAAATAGGTGGATGGAAAAACTGTGTCGTTTTACTAATAAATACAAACGGTGTCGTTTTAGATGCTTTTGAATTTTGTTATGTTTTCTGCGTCTATATAATGGACATGGCTTCTTTGTAAAAAGTGATTTTTTTCCATAATGAGAATAATAAGAATTACAAAGATTTCACCCAAGATATTTTTCTATTGTTAATTTCTTAAGCCTTGTTTCACTATTTCTTTAATATTGATTTAAAATTAAAATCTCAAAATCAAAAGTTAAAAAGCACATTGATTTCAACATAGTTTAAGCAGTGAAAAGGAAATCCTCTAAAATTCTCTTCCTTTATTTCATTAACTAAGCATTGACTTCAATTTTTGATTTATTTTTTTCAGTTATTGGTTTCGTTTAAAGTTTGTGAATTGAAAATTCATAGTTAGTGGTTAATTTTGATTTTGGATTTAGTATGGAAATCTACTAAGAACGATGATTATTATTATTATTTTAAAGTAAACAACGACTTCCATTGTCTATTACAATTTTTAATTTTTAGCTTATGAGCCTTTAGTTTTAATATTAATTAGTTTAACACGCGTGTATTATATGAAATTTATCACAAAAATAAATTTAAAAAATATTTATGATAATTAAAAAGTTTTCAATCTAAAATAAAAAATTCAAATGATGTATATAACTTGTATATTTCTAATCTATTCATTAATTATTATAAATATTAAGTAATTTTTATATTAAATTTAAATTAAATTTATTAATAATTTTATTTACATATTAAGAAAATTTTAAACAATGTCACATTCAAAACCCATATCCAATCTCTAATTAATTTATTATTATTAAATTATTTTATATTTTTATATTAAATTAAATTTGTTAATAATTATTAGCTATGTACTTTGTGTAACACAAATGATGACATACCTCAGTCCATTCATATTGTATCAATGTCTAATCAATATTAATTAATAATAATAATAATAATAATTACTATTATTATTATTATTATTATTATTATAATTGAAAAATGACCTGCCCTAATAATTTAGGCAATGCAACGCGTTGAGTGATGTTTCTAAAATATATAGTTGACAGTGGAAAGAGCAATTACTATATTGTACACTTGTATACTTTAGAGTATAATATGGTACTCCATTAGTTAGATTCATTAATTTTTAATTAAATATTTATTTATTTATTAGGTGCGCTTACACTTCAACTTCTCTTTCCAATCTCTTTTTTTGTGTCACTTGTAATTAGTGTTCTAAAAATCGCTAGACGACTACTAAGCGTCAGACCAGCACCTAGCGTCTAGGACGCCTAGAAGGGATTTAAAATTTGAGAATAAATATCATGATTTATAATATTACATCCAATTATTTAATAATTCAACATACTATCTGTTACATAATAAAGTATGTGACAATTAAAACTAAAAGGATTAATCACAAGTTACAATTCACAAGTTTAAAACTATTGTTCGATTCAAAATTCAAAACAACATAGATCCATAAGTTCATTAGTCAAATAAAAATATCATAACATATATTACAAAATCAAAAAAAATCAAAAAATAGGCCCCAAAACAACGCCGTTTCAGGCCATGAAAATAAAAAAAAATAAAAATTGGCCTGGCGCCCGAGTGCCTAAGAATCGCCTGGGGCGCCCGACGATTTTTTTGGCCGATTTTTAAAAATTATAGGTGGATTGGTGGCGCCTAGTGCCTAAACGGGCGGCAATTTTTAGAACAGAGCTTATAAACTCAGGTGTCAAAATGAGTTGAGCCCATCGGGCCAACCAAAATTACCATGTAAAAATGGCGACTTGTGTTGTAATTTTGAGGGAAAATTACTTTTTTGATCCATTATATTGTCCACTTTCCAATTTAGGACCAAGATATTGTCCACTATCAAAACACATACACGAAGTTGGCAAAATTATCAAAAAAGGTACAAAATTATCACGACCGGACTTTTTTGCTGACGTGGCGTGATTCAATAATTTCTTATCATTTTTTTTTTATTTTTAAGTATTAATTGAACAAAAAAAATTTGAAAAAGAAATCGATTTTGGTCTATTATATTGTCCACATTCCAAAAAACGTACGTGACATTGACCATCATCAAACCACATATACTAAGTTGGTCAATTCATCAAAAATGGTCCAAAATATTTTTTTATATTTTTTAAATAAAAAATATATATTTAATATATATTAGATATGTAAATTAATTTATAAATTATATTTATAAATAATTATATTATATTTATAATTTTAAATTATATTTATGAATAATGATATTATAAATACATAATATTATAATAAATATTATATATATATTATAAATATAATTATTCATAAATAAATATAAATACATATTATTCAGAAAATATATTGTTAATTATAAATACATAATATTATAATAAACATTATATATATATATATATATATATATATATATATATATTATAAATATAATAATTCATAAATAATTATAAATACATATTACTCAAGAAATATAATATTAATTTAATATGAAAATTAGTTTATAAATTATATTTATAAATAATTATATTATATTTATAAATGTAGATTATATTTTTGAGTAATGATATTATAAATACATAATATTATAATAAATATTATATATATACATATATATTATAAATATAATTATTCATAAATAATTATAAATACATATTATTCAGAAAATATATTATTAATTATAAAATACATAATATTATAATAAATATTATATATATACATATATATTATAAATATAATTATTCATAAATAATTATAAATACATATTATTCAAAAAGATATATTATTAATTATAAATACATAATATTATAATAAATAATATATATATATATATATTATAAATAAAATCATTCATAAATAATTATAAATACATATTTAATATATATTAGATATGTAAATTAATTTATAAACTATATTTATAAATAATTATATTATATTTATAAATATAGATTATACTCATGAATAATGATATTATAAATTCATAATATTATAATAAATATTATATATATAATTTATGTTTTTATATTTATTTCTAATTTTATTAATTTTTTATTAATTAAAATCTTACTAATAAGAATTATATATTTGTCACAATTATATATCATTATTTGTATATAATATATATTTATAATTAATAATATATATTTTTAGTAATATGTATTTATAATTATTTATGAATAATTATATATATTATTTATTATAATATTATGTATTTATAATATCATTATTCATAAATATAATCTACATTTATAAATATAATATAACTATTTATAAATTAATTTACATATCTAATATATATATTATATATTTTTTTTATTTAAAAAATATAAAAAACATTTTTGGAATGCCACGTACGTTTTTTTGAATGTGACAAATATAATGGATCAAAATTGATTTCTTTCTCATGTATTTTTGTTCAATTAATGTTTAAAAATAAAAAAAAAATGATAAGAAATTATTGAATCACGCAACGTCAGCAAAAAAAACCCGATCGAGATAATTTTGTACATTATTTGATGATTTTGCCAAGTTCGTGTATGTGTTTTAATAGTGAACAATATATTGGTTCTAAATTGGAAAGTGGACATACTAGACAAAAAAGCAATTTTCCTTAATTTTGACAACCTCTTGAAAGTGAGAGTGTGAATGTGTTTGCCGCCGTCTATCATGCAGATTCGATCATGTTGATCCGCATTTATTTTAAATTAAAAAATGAAAAAACTAAAATATTTATAATCATGAAATTCTTGACTAATTTGCATTATTTATTTACTATATTGGAGAAAAATAGAGTGTGAAGATAAAAATGAAAGGGAGAACGAATAATAAACAACCTGCAATACATATATAGAAACAAACAATCGGGGTATCCACAAATTATTACTAAAAAAGAGCACCGCTAAGAAAATGAGATTTTCTTTCGAGTACATCTTTTGAAAGGGGTATTGCGAATGATATTTTGAACTACACATCAATCATTGTCCAATTCCCACACAAGATTTAACAATTATATAAACAATGGCAATAATATATTTTGTTCACGTCATTGGTGGACAATTTAGTCTCGCATCGGCTAGAAGTATAATTTTTTGGGGAAGCAAGTATTCTTTTGCAAATAGGTTTGCAAGTATCGATGACTTTGGGGGTGCATGGATGCCCAAATCACAATTCACAGACCTTCCCATTCACTACAGAGTCTGCAAAACAGAGAACAATAGGGTTTAAATGATCAAATAAAAGGGTTATTGATATGCCAATTTGTGGCCGTCACACAGGAGACCTGCTCTTAATCATGTAAGTATTTACTAAGCTACGGTTTTGGTTCTGTAACTATTCAAGAGTATCATATGTGATTTTGTTCATGTCATAACAATTTGTCCCGTCAATTCAGATTTTGTGCAATTATGATCGAGACCAAAACAAACATTAATTAGAACTTATGAACCAAAATTTGCACAAATTATATCCAAATATTCAAGCGATCAAAATTACTACAAAGGATAATTGCATCACCAACTATGTCCACCCTTTTAGATTTATAAGATTAGAATTGTGCAAAATCCAGAAACAACATCAAAATTGTTTTATAAAATATCATAAGATTGAGTACCTGATGTGAGAGTCACGAGGAGAATGAAAAGAATAACTGATTTCAAAAGTTTTGCCATTATGAAGGTAAAAAAGATTGTCTGAGTTTTGTGCAATTGAGGCATATAATTTTTAAAATTGTGTAGAGTATCTGAAATCCCCATATATATAGCGTATAAAATTAAAGTGTAACATCAGATGTTGGTAATTAATTTGCTTTATGAATAAATAATATTATTTTAGCAACTTTAAATACAATATCTGTAAATTACATCCTTGAAAAAATGAAATATGTAAGGAATGTTAAGGAAATTCTAGTAATAGTTTTAAATACATCATCTAAAATTATAGTAGTTAGATTAGTAAATTGGTTTAAAACATACTTAGTGTAATACTCGTGTGAACACACGAGTATATGTAGAATATGTATATATACACAGACACACACTATAATATTGAGTGTATGATAAGTACATAATTTTTAAGAATAAATAAATAATGATAATTAAAAATATATTATTTAATTTATTCACCGTAATTTTTTTATAAAATATATTATTAACTCTATTTACATATCTACCATCTTTGTCACAATAAATTATTCTAAATCATTTTCTATTTTTACTCTTGATATTAAAATATGAAGTTGACCATTTCTAAAAATTGGTGACATGGACGGAATGAGGTATTTATCTGTTGCATAATCACTACTACAAAAAATCCCTTTTAGCATCGGTTCTTTCTACTAATCCGTATCGGTTCTACAACCGATGCCTATGAGACCAATGCTAAAAATTGGGACTTTGGGTATCGGTTCTACAACCGATGCTAATAACTGCATTAAGCATCTGTTGTTTGACCAAAATCGATGCCTAATATATACATTAGGCATCGGTTTTGGTCAAACAACCGATGCCTTATGTATAGATATAGACATCGGTTTTGTCAAACAACCGATGCTAATAACTGACATAAGCATCGGTTGTTTGACCAAAATCGATACCTAATCTATACATTAGTAGTGAATGTTAATATAATAAAATATCTTTTTAATACTAAACAAATAATGTTGCAAAAAGATAAATATTTTATTGTGAAAAACAAAAATAAATAAAGGAGAATGTAGACTTTTTTCTAAAACTATATTTGAAAGATTTTAATAAAAAATAACGGTGAGTGTATGTTAGATTGGATAAAAATATACAATAAATTTTATTCAAGATAAAATCATATTTTACAAATAATAAATAAAATTCCTCATAGTTCAAATAAGTTGAAAAAGAACAAAATTGAAAATATAGAGCATCTCGTAATATCATATCAGAATACAATTTGAAACCCATTGAAATAATACAAAAAATCACAAATGTATCATGCATTCTCATCTTGTAAATAATATTAAGAAATCAAATAAATATATGCTCCACCTTCAAAATTAGGTAGCTAATTTTTTAAACAGGAAATCAGTATCACTACAAAAAAATAATAATAAAAAAAAAACTAAAAAAAAAAAACTGGGATATGCTGACGGGCAACAAGACGTCAACTTATACTGACGGATTGCTTACGGGTCACCATGCTAAGGGTTTGCTGACGGGCATAAGCCATCATCAATTTACTATCAATCATTTATAAATATAATATAATTAATTAACTAATTAGTTATAAAATTAATTTAATGACAATATACATTTATAAATATAATATAATTATTATATTTTTATAAATAATATGCATATATTTATAATATCATTATTCATAAATATACTCTACATTTATAAAAAAATATAGTTATTATATATTTATAAATATATATATATTATATATAAATAATGATATATAAATATTATAAACATATAATATTATTTATAATATATATTTATAAATAATATATTTATAATTAATAACATATATTTTGAATAATATATATTTATTATATATATATATATATATATATATATATAATATTTATAATAATATTATGTATTTATAATATCATTATTCATAGATATAATCTATATTTATAAATATAATATAATTTATAACTTAATTTACATATCTAATATATATTAAAAATATATAAACTCTCACATTTAATTGACTTACTTGGACGGTAACACCGCTCCTCTATTTACAAGAGGTAGCAGGTTCGAATTCCACCCATGCCATACGTGGGATTTAAATTGTCGCGGAATAAACCTTAAATTACACAGAACAGTCATGCATTTTCAAAATTTAAAAAATCTCTTCAAAACAAAAAATCACATGCACTTCAATGTGGTTTGTAATGTAAAAGAACCACCAAATCTTGAGGTTCAGAAGTTCCACGACATATTGTGAGTTAGAAATCAGCCTTTGTATCTCGAGTGTGAGAAACATTCCTAGTTGTCTCTAATTTCATGCCTCATGACTTTGAATTCAGAGAATCGCATGTATCAAAAGTGTTACATTCCTAGTTGTCTCTAATTTCATGCCTCATGACTTTGAATTCAGAGAATCGCATGTATCAAAAGTGTTACGACCAAGTACTTGATCTAATTAAAGAGGTTGTGCCAAAAGACAATCATGTATCAAATAACTTTTATAACAGTAAAAAGTTATTGAGGAGTATGATCTTACCGCTCGAAAATATAGATTGTTGGTTGAGTAATAATATGGTCTACTGGAAAGACGATTCTGAACTAATCAATTACAAGTTTTGTAATCAAACTCATTTTAAACCCGCTAAGTAGGGAAAGCAAACGGTGGAAGGCTAGCATTACATACAAATCGATGTATTTGCAAAGGTTGTAGGCATCTACAACAACTACAAAGGACATGAGGTGGCATGCAAAACACATTGTTCACGATGGTGTCATGTGTCAACCATCAAATTTAGAGGCCTGGAAACATCTCAATCAAACTCATCCAGAGTTTATTGCCAAAAATCAAATGTAAGATAAGTCTTCTGTACATATGGTTTTCAACCTTTTAGAAGTTTTAGAGCAAAATATTCCTCGTGGCCTGTGATATTCAAACCACCCAACTTGCCTCCTTATATGTGTATGAAAGAACAATACACATTTATAATTTTTCTTGTTACAGGCCCCGAAAACCCTAAAGATAGTCTAGATATTTATCTACAGCCTCTAATAGCCAAGTTGAGTCAGCCGTGGACAGATAGTGCACCCTCGTATGGTATCTCTAAAAAATAGAACTTTAAGTTGCAAACATCCTTTATGCGAACAATTAGTGATTTTTCCGCTTACTCAATATTGTTTGGTTCGAGTACGGCTGGGAGAATGGCTTGTCCATATTGCATGAAACATTCAAATGCATTTACTCTCAAGTGTAGCGAGAAGTAATAATAGTTTGATAATTATCGGAAGTTGCTTGATTGTAGTCATATTTTTCGAAAAGGCAAATGATTCTTTCGAAGAAAAACAGAAAGGTGGAAATTCCGCCGCACGAGGTACGATTAGGAATGAATATTTGGAAGAGATAAAAAGTTTGAGGGTTCAGAAAGTTACCGATATAGATGCAGCATGTGTTAATAGACACATCCAAACCAAGTGATTGGAGGAAAAGAAGTATCATTAAGAAAGTATCCTAAAGATTGTTACACACTGGATAAGGAATCAAAGATTATCTTGTGTGAATGGGTAAAACTCTTAAATTTCCAAATGGATACGCATGAAATCTCATCTTGATAGTCATGTCATGCAACTCCAAATAAAATTATAGACTTATCAGAAGGAGGTCGAGACACAGAGAGAGGCGTATAAGTGAGCCAATCAGGAGCAGCTCCAGATGTAGAGAGAGACGGATGTGCAGGGACAGCAAAAGCTCTGGAAGGCGCATGAGCAAGAGCGGCTAGAGCTCTGGATGATGCTCCGTCAATAGGTCCTCAGTACGCAACTCAGCGACCTCGACCTTAGTAACCACCAGCTCACCAACCTCCTCCACCGGAGCAATAGTGTTATATATTAAGAAATATTTAAGTTATTAGACTTTATGCTTGATATTTGATTAAACGATATATATTTCAAGAATGTATACTTGATTGACATATATTTTAATTTTTGGCAATTCCTAAATATGAACATGTATAATAAATAAAAAATAAAAACAAAAAAAAATAATTAAAACTACCGTCGAGCATGTTACTGTCGGCATGTTTTAATAAGATAATGCCGACAGGCTTTGTACGTCAGTTTTTATCGACTGCCATGCCCGTCGATAATCACAATCGGTTGACAGCTTGTTTGCAATTTATTGGCATCTTGCCTTCAACTTGTCGTCGTATATGTTAAAGATGGAATGTCAATGGGTAATCAATGGGTGGTCTTGGGGTATCTTTTAAGTAAACTGATGTCGTGGGTCAAGCCCTTGTTTAGGCAATTATATGGGTCACGACATGTCGGCCTCATCGGCATCTCTTCGGTAAAATATTGATGGTAAAATTAGACATCGACGTCGAGATAACGAGAAAGGAAATGCCGACAAGCAATAACCATTAGTAATCCAGTAGGTAAACCTGCAGGTTTGTCGTCAGAAATGTCCGTCGGTATTACCCTTTTTTTGTAGTGAAACCCGACTGGGACCGCTTCGCCGATTCTTATTTTCTTTGATGATTTTGAACGGGTGGCACCATGTTTTTAGCCACTCGGATATAACACAATAGAACTGAATAAATGGCCAGTCCCTGTTAACCTTGTCCGATTGGCCAGTTCAGTCCAATTTTGAAAACACTGGTTAAAAGTGATTGGTTACGAAGATAATTAGAGCAAAAGTGTTGTCAAACCCGAACCATGCGATCATAGAATGCACAAAGACGAGTTTGGATCGAAATGATGTGAAAACTAACGTAAAGGAGCGCCTGCAACATGCCACACACAAACACAATTATCAATCATTATTTTATTTTATCTTTAGTTTTCTATAAAAAAAATTACACATAGTAATTCACAAATTAGTATGCAAAGGGGGGAAGTTTTCAATTTTAGAACTTTGGAGAGGCCACCAAAACTAGTCCCAAACGATTATGATTAATCAGATTTAGTCTCATAATTTGCGATTCCATACAATTTAAGGACACATTTCGCCGAATATTTAGATTTTGGCCAAAATTAGGTTTAAATTTGGGATTTCCAGCAATTTATGCTGCCTCGACATTTTAATAACAAAAATATATAAACTAAAATAAAATCTATATATCTTAAGAAATCTGAAAACGGAATATCAGAAATATTATAAAATGATATTAAATAAGATATATAAAATATAAAACTTTGAATTAAGTTTTAATAACTAATTAATAAATCTGAAAAAAAAATAATAACTCAAAATTATTAAAAAATGATAGACTTAATCTAAAGATTATAAACTCAATCACATAAAAAAATTATAATTTATTTCTAAATAATTATTAAAAACATGTAAAATGAAAATAAACTAAAATAAAATGATAATCATATTTTAAAATAAAATAAAATTGATATTTAGTTGATTTTTTTAAGTACTGGTTTTTTTTTCTAATGGGAAGTAATAAATGTAGTTAGACTAAAAGCAAAATCGTCAAGAATCGAAATTACTACATTAAAAAGTTATYGGGCTACCGTTATTAACTTTCAAAAGTTATGGAACTAAAATTGCAATAAACTTACATTGTGATGGGAAAAGAAAGGTTGCAAAAGGCGCGAGGTGTGTCGAGGTAACGAGATCGAGCTTTAAGCCTATGCGTGCCTAGGCAGCAAAATGCTTTTTTTTTTTATATATATTATTTTAATTATTATTTATTAATAAGTAAATAAAACAATATAACGTATAAAGACTTTTTACAATACTTTTTAATTTCTCAACAGAAAAATTAATTTTTAAATATTTAAAATTAAGTTATTACTAAATATTATTAATTTCATAACAATCTCACACGATTGAATTCAAAATGAATATATTAAGATAGTTGATTTTAACGAGAAATAGGAAATAAAATACTAACATAGTTAAAACACAATAAAAAAATATATGTTAAATACATACAAGGCGATCAAGTCTAAATAGTCCGTCGTTTTCAAGCCTTTTCGCAAGGCGAGGCATTTCAGTGAAGTTTCAAGTCTAAACAAGTTTAGTCGAATTTTATGCGGGCCTTTTAAAATACTGAGAAAAATACATGAATACAATTTTATTTATTTCTTCTCAGCCTTTTGTGTACTTAGTTTCCTTTGCTTGAAATAAACGAAATGTGTGAATTTGAGAGACAAAATGTTGGTATACACATTGTGTGTGCAGAGAGACATGTACATGGATATTATTCCTTGGTCTTTACTTTTCTCAAACACAAAGCTACCCATCATTAGGATATGTCTTGATCTCCACTTAATCATTGTTAATTAAAAACCTTAATAATGCATCCACTGAACAAGGGTTGCTGCTGACAGGGAAAGTTCATGGTGAAATACCTAATGATACACCAAAGTTAAATGAGACTAACATAGTTAATGACAAATGTAAATAGCCACCTGATAATCTTTTCTCACCCTCCGTTTTTATTTTATTTTTTGGGTTAGCTTACCCAAGACTTGAAAGGTTAAATTAACTGTCATTTTTTTAAAAGCAGTATTATAGGGGAATTAAAAGAGTAAAAAGTTTGACAATTAAGGGATTGATTATTTTTGAGAGAGGGAGTAGTACCTTGCTTGACGATTGTAATTGACCAAAAATAAAGAAATTTGGAGATAGCACAAATAATTTAAATTTAGTAATTAGATTTCATTAGGCCCATTTTCTAATAAAGTTTACTCATTAATTAGTTCGCATTTTCTCATATCTTTAGTTAGTGCTATTTCAATTAGCTATGATTTAACTCCCGGCTAACGTATGCTATCGAGCAGATGTTCGCACCATAGCAATTGAGATACCCGCAAGGCAAGCGAAAAACCATTTATCCAATTAATGTTTAAAACATGCGTCACATATATATAGGAATTAATTTTTTGTYAGATCAACGAACAAATGTAACAATGTGTTGATCATGAGGCTAGGGTTGTAATTGAGCCAAACCAAGTTCGAGCTTGGATATGCGCAGGTTCAAGCTTAAGAATTATACAAGGACTTGACTCGAGCTCGAGATTTGTTGAGTAAAAAAAAAAAAACTCGAACTCGAGTTCTGTTTCAAATATTAAACTCGAGCTCGACTCCCGAGCTTGATTTCGAGAACATAAGTCGAGGCGAGATCGATTTCGAACTCAAGTTTGTTTGTTTTATAAGAAATTCATTATTTTAATAAATATAATATGTATAAATAATATATAATATTTAATACAAATAAATATATAAAATATTATATATTGGCTCGAGCCGGCTCACAAGCCATCAAGCCAATAGAAATGCGGCTTGAACTTGTCTCGTTTTAAAATCGAGTTGAGCTGGAGCGAGTTTTGACCGAACTGCTCGCGAGTGGCTCGACTCATTTACAACCCTATCTTGAGGTAAAACCATATAATTTTATAAAATAAATTTGCATGTGATAGATAAAGGAACCCCAATTATTGTAAAATGTATTAAAACATCTTTATTCAGGGTCTGTTTGCCCTACAGTCAGCAATACCGAATATTCGTTTATTTTAAAATTCATAAATTAAATACTCAATCAATATCTTTTACACATGATCTCTATCACATACTCTCCTCTCTCTTATCTCTCTCTCTCTATATATATATCTATCTATCTATCTATCTATCTATCTATCTATCTATCTATATATATATATATATATATATATATATATATATATATATATATATATATATATATATATATATAATACTAAATATAATATAGTATATTATCATTCACTTTTCAAGTATATGATTTGGCCTATACATTAAAAAGTAAATACATTATTATAATACAATATCATTCTTTTTAAATATGATTTGACATCAAATACAATATAATTATCATGCACTTTTTCATACATGATTTGACATCTACAGTAAGAAATAAAAAATTTGAATACTATAACAAATAAAAAAAATTTAGTATTCACAAAATTTTGAATACCACAAGAAGGATTTTGATTTCTATAACAAATAAGAATTTTTCTATTCACAAAATTGTGAATACCTCAAGATTTCGAATATAATGATTCAAAATTCCAACAAATATTAGTTCAAACAAGCCCTAAAGGTAGGGTTGTAAACGAAACAAAACGAATCAAGCTTTAGAGAGTAAGAGCTTGCTTTTTTTATTATCGAATCAAACTCGAGTTTTTTTTAGGCACATATCAATGCCTCGCGAGTATTTTCGAGTTTAATCGAATCTAAACAACTCAAAATATAATAATTATTAATTACATTATTCTTTACTTTATTACAAAAGTAAAACAAAATAGTTTTCAAAGTAAATATACATTTACTAAAATACGTTAAAAAAAAAAAAAAGAAGCTTATATATATATTTCTATATTTCTCATATGAACAAGTATAAAAATTTAAAATTAAAACCACTATTAGTTTAATTTATACGAGTTTAATAACAAAACCACTCTAGAACTCACTAGTCAACCTGCTCACGAGCTAATGAGGCGAATACCATGAACCTTGAGTTTGCTCGTTTATTAAATGAGTCCTTTTAAAAGAGTTCGAGCTAGCTTTTATCGAGTTGGATAACAAATAACTCGCGAACTGTTTGTCTTGTTTACACCCTACTTAAAGGTGTACATAATCGATCCCACAAACCAATTCAGGATTTTCTGTTTAAATCATACAGTGCCGGTTCTGGGCAATTGGTGGCATAAAGAAAATTTTTATTTGGGGCCTTATAATCTTGTCTAGCATTTTTAAATAAAAAGAGAAGTCTATAGTGCCTTCAAGGCATCATGCCCCCTACCCCCTTCATTTACAACCATAGATTTCTTAATATAAAAAGTCTAAAATTAATATAATGGTCCCTATTAAGCCCTACTAAGTGAAGAATGGTGCCGTGAAGGCATCGTAGAATAAATAAAAGTGGAAATTATTTTTTATAATTTGTACTATAGGTTTTTTTACATTTTGCAATATTTTTTTGTTGTTGCTGGTTGCAACTCGTACTACACAAGATTTGTTAAATGCAATCTCTCTCTCATTTTTTGTCCAAAAAGTCACCGGCCCACGTGCATATAACAC
Source organism: Phtheirospermum japonicum (assembly GCA_014905375.1). Classification (NCBI taxonomy): domain Eukaryota; kingdom Viridiplantae; phylum Streptophyta; class Magnoliopsida; order Lamiales; family Orobanchaceae; genus Phtheirospermum; species Phtheirospermum japonicum. The sequence goes on from BMAC01000155.1 coordinate 1,326,621, forward strand.
ACGCGCCATGTTGATGGCTTTTTTGACGGAAAATCAGACGAATATTGCGAATAAAAAATCATCTATAATTCACATTGTTGTTTGCAACAACAATAACAAAAAAATAGATTGTAAAGTGTAAAACTCGTATAATACAAGTTGTAAAAATTACTTTACTAGATTTATATTATAATTTTTATATTTATTAAATAATTATTATAATTTACTTATAAGTTATTGTATTTTATATATATATATATATATATATATATATATATATATATATATATATATATATATATATATATATATATATATATATATTTTTAGCATTACTTTTTATCATTATATAATAATTATATTTATTTTTATATTTTATTATTATTATAAATAATTATTAAGAAATTTTCTTTTAGTTTCACGTAATTTTCATACGTATCTTATATGTTTTAGAAATCTTTTAATTCTCAAATTTATTTAACTAAGTATTCATAATCTAATTATAAATTATTATTATTATAGTTTATTTATGTGATTTTTTTTGTATTTTCTAAATATTATTTTAAAACATTTATATTATTTCTATATTTGTTCGATATTTTAGATTTTAAATGACAGGTAAGAACTTACTATAGATTTTTATTTATTTTAACTAATTTTATAAATATTATAAAATAAACTATATGTTATATATTTTTTTTATTAAACAAATTGATGTGATATGTTTATATGAATTACATAATATATTATTATCTGTACAATTAGAAGGTCTATGAATTTAAGAATAATTCTCAAATTCACGATGTTGTTAGTCAATGTTAAACAACAATGATTAGCAACATCGACCAGATTAAAATATAAAATATGCAGCGGAGTAAATTGATAAGAACACGAGATAACAAATTCAGTTCACAAGTAAATACTTGTGAACTTGGGTGTACAAACCCGAAAACTATATTACTTTCTTGTTCGTGCTCAATACAAAGATATAAAGTAATATATGAAAACTAAATATCAATAAACTTGATACTAAATACTTGTTGCCGGAATGACAAGTTCTTCTTCGTTGGTCACGCAACTTCGAAGAGCTTGTTAATTTCGATCAATGGCTCCAAGTAGTTCTTCGTGTTCTTACTCTTGTTCGTGTATCTTGCGTCGTGCGTCTTCTCGAAATCCCGTGCTCAAAAACCGTGAATCCAAGTTTTAGGAATACTTATCTTAAATAGACAAACATAAATTTCTAAACTTGGTAAATTCCTAAAATATAGTCTAAACACAATTTAGGAAACTAATAAAGTCTTAAACATAAACTAGGAAACACAATATATTCTTAAATCTAGTTTCCTAATATATTTTGTGCCCAAGAAAGGCAAATAACAAAATAGAAATTATTGCCAAGAATTAATTCCTCAACAATCTCCCCCTTTTGCCTTTCTGGACAAAACACTATGACGCAAACAAAAATGAAAATAAATACTAACTCCCCCTATGTTAGAAAACTCCCCCTAAACAAAACACCCAATGTTGTTAAAATTCAAACCAACATTACAAACCAACATTGTTCAAAAACCTATCAAAACAAACTACCAAGGAACTTATTGACCCCGAACCCTCTTCGAACGATGAGGGGATGTCGAAGTTCCTTCACCATTCTCTTTCCTCTTCCTCTTCTGCATTCGCATCAATCTCCTCAAAGCCTTATCGCGAGCGCGAATTCGCTTCCTCCTCCTTTCCTGAGCAAGGCTCGCCAAGGCTTCGGCAGCAACAGCATCTTCAGCAGCAGCATCAACATCTTCACCAGCAACATTTTCATCAACAGCAACTTCATCTTCACCATCCTTCTCCGCGTCACTCACCACATCTTCCCCTTTTTGCCCAGAAAGCGAAAGGACCTCCAAGAGAGAGATCCGAAGCGCCTTAAGCTGTTTCATCTGCAAATCAATCGAGGCCACATGCGCACGAACAACCTGTGCAGAAATAGTGACTATGTTGGGACTGCTCGTACCAACACCACTAGCAACATTGGCCTGTAACAGAGCCTGCCAGGGTAGATCAATGACCCGGGCACCAGTAACGTGATGATTTCGCAAATCAAACCACTCAGCCTCTCCCGTGAGCACATCCTCAGGACTAAGCTGCAAACCTTGATTCTCCAACAAGCCTAAAATCAAAGAAGGAAAACACAACGATGCCGAGGACTTTGTGGTGGCAAACTTAGTGACACTATCAAAAACATGCTGACCAAAGCTAAATTTGATCCCTCTCCCAAGACGAAACAAGAACTGGGCCTGAGGCCGCGTAACACAAGTTGTGTTTTTGGAGGGGACCCAATTACAAATGAAAAGCTTATGCAAAATAGAGTGAAGAGATGAAAGGCGTGTACTCGGGAGCTGCTCAAACCAATAATTAACCATCCCACCAGACAGAAACATGATAACCTCATTCATATCATCCATAGTCGAGTCACCCCGATAAGACTCAGTATCATACAACTCATCAATTAAATCAGGGGTGAACGAAAAAATATTACCACGCACATATACCTTCCCATAATTGACCGGCCCCAAATCGACCATAGATGGTAAAAGATTGGCAAAAAAACTCGACAATAATATCACGCACAAAAGGCATGGCCGTTGACACGGTGGAATACATACCTTTGTGTCGGAGATAAGCAATGAGATTGTGTTTCTCAAAGAGTTCAATTGGGACTCGTTTCTCGGCAATCAAATTACGGATCTGGTAGGCAGCAAAAAGCTAGGCAGCCTCAGCAGTGATGAATCTCTCTGAAAAGGGCACCATGTCCTCGAGTTCAGGGGTCGAAGTCGCAGAACCTGTAGAGGACTCTGAGTGATCACAGGCAGTTGAAGAGGACTGCGTGGGAGTATGAGATGGAATGGGAACAGAGGCAGTGCGGGAGGACGAAACAGACGGGGAATTACGCGATGTTGGTAAAGAGGTACCAATAGGACAAGCAACATCGTCCTTCACAGCAGCCTTCTTTTTCTTCTTACCCTTCTTGCAATCAGCAACAAAATCACGAATAGGCATATCAAATGAGGAGTCAGGGGAATATTCAAACAAGTCATCATCAAGCTCAGGTTGAGCATCATGAACCGGAGAAGAGGGGAGATTATCGGCAGGCAGTTTGGCGGAGCTGGTCACCTCCCCGGTGATAAAATCCAACACGGTGTAGGGAGGGGAGGAATACTCAGTCGCAGAGGATTTAGGAGATATCTTGACCTTTGGCTGACCTTATCTCCTGTCGGCCTTGCGAACAAGTTATTTTCGGCGAGTAAACTTCTTCGCCGGCAAACTCGAGGCAGACGACGGCGGTGACACAGACCCCTTGACCGGAGCAGCAGGAACAAAGTATTCATCATCAGGGCCGTACATCACGGTGACATCCTCCTTGAGGTTCATATGTTCGAGAGGCACGGTGCGGCGCGGCCCTGCCTTGCTCTTCGGGATAGCGGGTGGCACAACGCCGGGCGGAATGTTGCGCAGGCGCCTAGACTGCTTCAGGGTTGGGTTCCCCACGCGTCCAAAAGTTTCAGCCACAAACGCCAAATCTAGGGGGTTATCAACGTCAATTTCGTTTCCGGGCTGCCCTGGGAACACTTGGGCCTCCGTCGTGGCGTCAATCGGTGACGGAACGGGCATGGAAGCGCGAGAATCGGGCGTCGGCGAGGGTGGTGGCGATGTTGATAGTGGTGGGTTCGATGAACTACCACCACCGATTTCCTTGCGAATATCAAGGCCACCAATCTTCGGATATGGCAACGGGACCTGTTCGCCGGAGCGACGAATTTCTTCTGGCAATTCTGGGACATATGAGGACGGCGGTGGCGAACTGGACATCGTGCAAAATCTCAAACGCACACAAGAATATCGAAAGAATTTGGAGAGAAATTAGGAGTGTAGAGTGTTCAATTTGCAGAAGGCTTTGGAATTGTGATCAAACGGTAAAAATTTCAAGGGTTTTATGCCCAAAAAGTGACCGTTGCAACAGGAGAGAGAAAGTGAAAATAAAAGGAAAAAATCCCTAAAATACCACAACCGGCGGATTTTTGGTGTCAAAACACGATTTTTATTTCCATGTAAAACGCGCCACTCTCCTTAAGATAAGGCTACATGATCACATTACCATCCCATTATCTCATCCCATGATTTATCTTTTTAGATTAAAATAAAATTAAAATTGCACAACTTAATTTTACAAAATCGGTCGAAAAACAAAGCTGAAATTTTATGAACCATCAGCACAGTTGTACCTATCTTGTGCAATGCAAATTATCACTCACCAAATTCACCTCATTATTACCTGTCCAGCTGTCCGATTTTAACTCCACTGAAACACTTAGTTAGCTCAATTCAAAACGAAATTAAGAGATTTCAAGTAAGACAAAAACACAAGAAACAAAACGCATAGTAAGATGACATCTTCACAAAGTATGAATGTCCTACGGGATGCCTAAAATTCATGACCTAAAAGATTATACAAAAACATATTCAGATTTCAGCGACTTGATCCAATATTGCTTTTTATTACTAACAACATTACGAACCAACATTGCCCTTAGGTGAAGTCAATGGAAACTTACCCCTTAACCCAAGTTAATGACTACGTCAAAATCTCTCAAGAAGGTGATTTTTAAAGATTGGAGCATTTGAGTCCAGATTCTCTTCATCCTTGAAGGGATTTAGATCTTTTAATTTTCAGCAATTGCTGTTAAACACCTCTTGTTTTTGGACCTGGGAGAAAGCCAGTTTCTGCGGGCAAGTCCCACAATCACCTAATTTTGAAGAGGTTGGTCCTTTTTGTCATTACTTTTATTGCAACACAGGACCTTATTGCACTTTCAATCAAACTCAATGCATTAGAATTATGTATGAAAAGAAAGGTAAAAATGCATGCAAATTTATACAGATGTTGTGACTGATGTTGATAAGAGGTGTCACAACATCACAAACCAACACTGGTTAGACAATGCACATACCGAGATCTCTTCTCAAACGAGAGAAGGTCTCGTAATCTATTGCCTTCGTGAAGATGTCAGCTAGCTGATTATCAGTTCCAATATGTTCAAGGCTAACAATATTCCTCTCAACTAAGTCTCAAATAAAGTGGTACCTTATGTCAATGTGTTTGATTCGAGAATGCTGGATTGGATTTTTGGAGATGTCAATGGCACTGGAATTGTCACACAACACCTTCATGACACTACTGTACAGACCGTAGTCGTCAATCATTTGGTTCATCCACAGTAATTGTGTGCACGCACTCCCAGCTGCAATGTACTCGGCTTCAGCTGTAGAAAGAGAAATACAATTTTGCTTTTTGCTGTACCAAGAAATTAATTTATTATCCAGAAAAAAACATCCCCCAGTAGTACTCTTCCTATCTACTACATCTCCAGCCCAATCTGAATCAGTGTACCCTATAAGTTTAGTACCAGTATCTTTTGTGTACCACACACCTAGTTCAGTTGTACCAGCAATGTACCTTATAATTCTTTTAACAGCTTTCAAGTGTGACTCTTTTGGATTAGACTGATATCTAGCACATAAGCACACACTATACATAATATCTGGTCTACTTGCTGTCAAATACAACAAACTCCCTATCATACTTCTATACATGGTGTTATCAACACCCTTACCAACATCGTCT
>BMAC01000155.1:1332373-1351532 GCA_014905375.1 Phtheirospermum japonicum
CTTCCCCTCGTCTAAAGTTCAAATAAATCAAATGTTGAGTTAGCCTTTCATACCAAGCTCTTGGAGCTTGTTTTAAACCATAAAGAGCCTTTTTCAGTTTTAAAACAAAATTTGGTTTTTGAGGATCCACAAATCTTTTAGGCTGCTCAACATACACTTCTTCACTTAAGACTCCATTTAAAAAAGCACTCTTAATGTCCATTTGATGTAATGAAATCTTCATATAACATGCAACAGAAAGCAAAAGCCTTACCGACTCAATGCGAGCAACAGGGGCAAAAGTTTTATTAAAATCAATTCCTTAAATTTGCGTATACCCTTGTGCAACAAGTCGTGCTTTGTTCCTCACAATGTTCCCAGCCTCATCAGTCTTGTTCTTGAATATCCACTTTGTTCCCGTCACATGGGAATTTTCTGGTCGTGGCACCAAATCCCAAACATCGTTTTTGACGATCTGGTCCAGCTCTTCTTGCATTGCCCGAATCCAGAACTCATCCTTGTGTGCATCCTCCACTCGCTTGGGCTCTATTTTAGAAAGATACAAAGACTCACGAATCTTAGAACAATTAGTAGACATACATACATACCTGACCATTTCCTTGAAATTAATTTGTCTCCGTCTTGTACTTCTTTCATCTAAATCACCAATAATTTGGCCCATGGGGTGGTTTTTCTGGATTCTGGATGGAACATCCCTCTGATGAAGATCAATGGGATCAGCTGGATCTTCTTCTTCTGAATCTGAATCAGAATCAGAATCTGCGACTTGGCTCGATGTTGGTACTGGTGTTGGTATCCCAGTATCAACTTTGTTATCAACATCACTCGAATCTCTGAGTTCAGCACCTGCCTCTTTGTTCTCAATACCTGCACCAACAATTGAAGTAGGGGTGACACTACCTTGAGGGTTTTGGTCATAAACCAGATCATTATCCTCGGCAGGCTTGACTCCACTCGTTAGATCATCAAACTTGACATTCACTGATTCAAACATGCTTCGAGTTCGAAGGTTAAACAACTTATATGCATGACTATTTTGGGAATAACCCATGAAAATGCACTTATCACTTTTTGAATCAAGTTTAGCTAGATGATTTCTATCGTTAAGCACATAGCAAATACATCCAAAAACATGAAAATAACTCAAGTTCGGTTTCTTCCCAATCAATAATTCGTAGGGAGTTGCACATGAACCTGGTCTAAAATAAGCCCTATTTGTGACATGACATGCAGTGTTCATTGCTTCAACCCAAAAATGTTTAGCTATCCCATTAGAAATGAGTATAGTTCTAGTCATCTCTGCTAGAGTTCTATTCTTACGCTCAGCAATGCCATTTTGTTGAGGGGTAATTGGAGAAAAAAATTCATGACTAATACCCTCAGAAGTGTAGTACTTTGAAAAAGATGCATTTTCAAATTTCTTCCCGTGATCAGTTCTAATCCTACCAATTTTCACATTAAACCTTACACATAGCTTCTTTGCAAGTTTTTTGAAAGTCTCAAAAGTTTCAGATTTTTCTTTTAGAAATTCAACCCAAGTAAACCTAGAAAAATCATCAAAAATAACAAAAACATACCTCCTACCACCAAGGCTCTCAACCTCAAGTGGTCCCATGAGATCCATGTGAAGCAATTCTAAGCAAGATGATGTAGTGAGACTTTGTTGGACTGGATGTGGCACTCTGACCTATTTTCCTTTCTGGCATGCCTCGCACACCGGAATGATCTTGGCGTTGAGCTTAGGCAGTCCACTCACAGCTTCTTCCTTGACCAACCTATCCATCATCTTGTAGTTGACATGTCCAAGCTTTTGATGCCACAGCTCCGCATCACTCAATTAAGACAGTCTGCAAAAAGCATCACTTTGAATTTGGTAGCAATTATCTGAGGTTCTTTTGCCCTTGAGAATGCATTGTCCATTCTCCTCATAGACTTCACATTCTTCAAGGTTGGATTTGACGCTAAAACCTCCGTCGCACAATTGACTTATGCTGATCAAATTTGAAGTAAGTCCTTCTACTAGCAGCACATTTTCCAGTGTTACAATTCCAGGAACATGGAGAATCCCTTGGCCAATGATTTAGCAGTTTGCGCCTCCTCCATACTTCACTTTTCCACCTTTAAATCTGACAATGTTGGAAAGCAATTCTTCTGAGTCTGTCATATGCTTCGAGCACCCACTATCAAAGTACCAGGCTCCAGGGACATGAGACTTCAGGGAGGTATAGATCATATTACACTTGATGCTGTTTTTCTTGACCCACACTTGTTTGAACCTGATGTTGGTAGCGCGGTTACCAACATGGGATTTATCAGACACACTGGTTCTCTTAAAGTGTCTTTTCTCTCTAATGATCTTCCAGCAAAAGGGCCTGATGTGCCCTGGTTCTCCACAATAATGGCACACGTACTGTCTTCTTCTCCTTTTGTGATGTTTGGAAGATCTCTGTTCTTGACTTGGAACATTCATTGGCTGACTCGGCTTGAAACCTATTCCATGCTTTGAGGACTCTGGGAAGCTAATCTCCAAGATTTCATCCAGCTTCGCCTTGCCTTTATTCAGATTTGAAATGGTTCCTCGAACARTGGTCAKTTCGTTCTTYATCTTTTCCAGCTCAGCRTCCTTCTTRGTGAGAGAAGTTTCCAATCGGACAATAATGTCAAGATGATCTTCCTTTTCTTTGGTTAGCTTCTCTACTTCTTTTTCGAGCTCTTTGGCCTTGAGTACCTGTTTACTCCAACTGACAAATAATTTCTAGTGGTCAACACTCAGCTGCTCGTATTCCTCATAATAATCAGTGGTCTCGGTATTCAGGCACACGATGTTGTCTGCAAGCAAACCAACATGAACATCGCCGTCCCACACAACATGGGAGAATAAAGCTGGAACAGGATCAGTTGACTTAGAATCATTAACATCTTCGATGAAATCAGTAGCGACCATGCTTTTCTTTCTAAGAGTGTTGGGACACTCGTTCTTGTAATATCCCCAACCTGGGGAAGAGTACGTCCAGTAAACTTTGGAGTAGATGTCTGTTGCCTGTTCCTTGGATTTGAGCTTCCAAAATTGTTCTTTTTCTTCAAAAAATTGTTGAAGCGTTGAGTCACAAAGGCCAGTTCATCTTCTCCGAGAGTAGTTGACTCCATCTTTTTAATAATCCCATTAAAATCAAACTCTTCGTCATCTTCATCATCGACTGCAATTGAATCGGAAGAAAAAGCAACATTCTTCTCTTTCGAGCTAGAGTTAACATGTTCCATCTCATATTGCTTGAGATTTTCAACTAAGGTGTTGAAATCGATGTTATCAACATCTTTGTATTCTTCTATGGCCACCACCTTCATGCTATATTTCTTCGTAATGGATCTCAGCAATTTCCCTACAAGACGAGAATTAGTTATGGCCTCACCAAGCTCTCTGCACTCTTCTGTTATTTCCGATAATCTTACGGAGTAGTCCATGATTGACTCTTTCTCATCCATTCTCATAGCCTCGAAGGTGGATATGAGCATTCTTAATTTGGATTTCCTCACGCTTGCAGTTCCTTCACACACCCTTTAGAGTGCGTCCCATGCATCCTTTGCTGACTCGCAATTCTTGATGATGCGGTAGTAGCTTGCATCTACATAGCCACACAAGGTGTTGATGCATTTGGAGTTCCAATTTGCAGCAGTTGCTTCATCAGCAGTCCAGTCTTCCTCCTTTTTAGGGATGGTATCGCCCTCGCCATCCGTGACACGTGATTTTTCCCATCCAATGAGGACAGTTTTCCAAACACGCTCGTCGATACTTTTCAAATGCCATCTCATTCTCTGTTTCCAGAGAGAATAATTCTCACCATTAAGGATTGGAGGCCTCGGATTACCTTGAGCGTCCATAGAACCTACAAAATCAGGATCAATACTTAAGAGGTTAAGTAACCCGCTCTGATACCAATTGTACAATTAGAAGGTCTATGGATTTAAGAATAATTCTCAGATTCACGATGTTGTTAGTCAATGTTAAACAACAATGATTAGCAACATCAACCAGAGTAAAATATAAAATATGCAGCAGAATAAATTGATAAGAACACGAGATAACAAATTCAGTTCACAAGTAAATACTTGTGAACTTGGGTGTACAAACCCGAAAACTATATTACTTTCTTGTTCGTGCTCAATACAAAGATATAAAGTAATATATGAAAACTAAATATCAATAAACTTGATACTAAATACTTGTTGTCGGAATGGCAAGTTCTTCTTCGTTGGTCACGCAACTTCGAAGAGCTTGTTAATCTCGATCAATGGCTCCAAGTTGTTCTTCGTGTTCTTGCTCTTGTTCGTGTATCTTGCGTCGTGCGTCTTCTCGAAATCCCGTGCTCAAAAACCGTGAATCCAAACTTTAGGAATCCTTGTCTTAAATAGACAAACATAAATTTCTAAACTTGGTAAATTCTTAAAATATACTCTAAACACAATTTAGGAAACTAATAAAGTCTTAAACATAAACTAGGAAACACAATATATTCCTAAATCTAGTTTCCTAACATATTTTGTGCCCAAGAAAGGTAAATAACAAAATAGAAATTATTGCCAAGAATTAATTTCTCAACATTATCAAAGAATAAAATACACTAGTACAAATTATAAAAATTATTTATAATAAAAATAAGGGTATCATACGAAAGTCTCATATACGATTTTGAACGAAATTAATTTGGAAAATAATTATTTGAAATGTGAATTATATGGTTTTACATTTTACAATCTAAAATATTTTTTGTTGTAAATAGAAATATGTACTGTATATGATTTGTTATTTACCTTCGTCTGATATGCCGTCAAAAAAGAAAACAAAATGGAGCGTACATTACTTGTGCGTGAGCCTAGTGACTTTTTGGATAGAAAATGAGATGAGTGTTGTATTTAACAAATCTCGTATAATACCGGTTGCAATCGATAATTAAAAAAAAAAAATTAAGTTGCAAAGCGTAAAATCGCTATTAGTACATATTGCAAAATATGATTTTCTCTAAATAAAATGTTATAAATATATACACAAAGCTGAACAACTGATCCCAAACTTTGTGCACCCCATTTTATAAATTAATTTAAAAGCACTCAGTTTGCTCGCAAGAGTACGAGGTAACTGTAGGGTGATGAGTTTGACTCAAGTCGTATCTCTCGAGGAAACAACTGTTCGGTCTTTTCGATGTTTTTCTCTTCAATTCTCAAGCAAATAAATTATACATACAATTTGGGGGGTTTTTGAAGAATTTGAATTGAACATTATGAACTAAGCTATATTAAGGCTAAATCTAATTAAACTAATTATCTTGAACTAGATTATCAACTAAATTAACTAAATTGCTTAAACTAATTAACTAACTAAAAACTAAACTAATGATTAACTAATTTTAAAAACTAAATTAAATTAACTAAACTTAGATTAATAAACTAACTAATTAACTAATTAATAATTAAAAGGGTCTAAGAAATAATTTTCAAAAAGTAAATCAAAGCTAAAAGTACCAGACAGCATGCAATAAACGAATTCGATTGACGTACGAATTTAAATCAACTAAAAACTGCTAAAGGTTGCTGCTAAGGGTTGCAGTAACGGTTAACGCTAAGGGTTACTGTAACGGTTAACGCTAAGGGTTGCTGCTAAGGGTTGCAGTAACGGTTAACGCTAAGGGTTGCTGCTAAGGGTTGCAGTAACGGTTAACGCTAAGGGTTGCTATAACGGTTAACGCTAAGGGTTGCTGCTAAGGGTTGCAATAACGGTTAACGGTAACCTTTAACAAACAGGAACATGAATCAAACTTAAATCTCGCATGCATAAACCGATTCTTCAACTAACAGATTATCAAACATCTAATAGTTAACATGAAATACTGGAACTAAACTGAAATTAATAAACTAATCACGTTCAATGAATCCAAACGAAACGAACATAAACTAACGAATATTCGAACTTTAAAACTAATAATTAAAACTATAAAACTAACTAAGAAGGTTTAGAGTACTTGACTAGCTATTGTAACTGAAAGATTTTCGGCTATTCCAAAGAGTAAACGCAGCTTCTATGGATGAACGGCGTCGAACGGCTCGCGAAACCCTCGTCGTCGTCGATCTTTGTTCGTCGCGTTTTTGTTGTCGTCTCCGTCTCCAAACCCTAGGATTATTGTTATGGAAGTGTTTTTAGGGTTACACGTCTCGCACCCAGACCTCGATGCTCGAAATTCGGATTAAGGAGGGTGTTTATAGAGTTTTTTCCCGCGAACTGGGCCGAAAAATCTGTTTCTGGGCTTTCTGGGCCCGCTAACGGTTGGTGCAACTGTTAGCAGCAACCGTTAGGTATTTTTTTTTTTTTTTTGCATTTCTGGCCGACGACATCGGTTGTAATGAAACCGTTCTGGAAAGTGATCGTTAGCTCTGAACTCAGCATTCTAACCGTTAACATCAGTTCTCAGTAACCATTAAGGTTAGCGGTAGCAGCTACATGCGGTTGGAGCAACCGCTAAGTGTAACCGTTTAGCTTTCAATCGACATCGGTTCCAGCAGAATAACCTTTCTAGAAAGTCTGTCAGCTTCAATTCTTGCTACTTCTTCACCGGAAAGCTCGATCTTTAAATCTCGATCATCATACTTCATCTCTAATGCGCTGAAATCTTCCGGTTACTTAGCTGTAAGGTGAAAAACAACGAAATATCACCTAATTGCATCAATTACGATTAAAATGCGGTAAAATAAGATGGAATTATAAAAAAATACAAAATTATGCTTAAATCGTCCAACTTATACCAAAAACAAATAGAAAAATATAATAAAATACTAATAAAAATAAGGACAAATCTACTCTAATCAACAACAACATATTATTGCATAATTCGATATATTTTAAGTTGTGTATCATATAAAAGTGGTTCAAAGTTAAAACATTAGTTCCTTAAAACACAAATCTGCAATAAAAATGATGTAAAATTAAAAACACTTTACTTTAATTTCAATCTTCGGGCATTTCAGTAGATATCAAATTAAATAATAATTTCAAGTTGTAATTAAATGAATTCGTTACTCTACATTTTAAAAGTTCCGGACTACTTAGCTTTGTAATTGAAAATTCGAATAAAAAAGTTCATACAAAGCGCTAAAATTTACCAATCTCTAGCCTTTTAATATTACAAATGATACTATATACTCGTTTTACATTCAATACGGTGAATTAGGGGTGGGCAAGGTGCATTTTGAGCGAGTTTCCTATTAATTCTTAATTGAATTATTAATTGCGGTTCGATTAAAAATTTATTTTATTGCATTTCTAGAATAAAATTAAGTATATGGTTTTAAACGTTCTTAGACAATTTAGCGGTTTCAATCAATTTATTTTTTTCATTGAATTTATAACTATCACGCCTTTTTATTAATATAAAATATTAAGAAAACTTTGTTCTTGAAATGATAATTTCGCAAATAAATGCACATTGCACAATCTTTTAACTCAATTATATTTAAATCAAGATACATTTTCTATTATATATTACCTTGATTACAAACATAACATATTTTTGCTATATTTTTTTTAATTAAAGCAAAAAAAATATAAATACATTTTGTTTGTAATCCTAAGTTTATTTAATTACCAAACAATTCATTCTTAATGCATTTATTTTCTATTCATTCAACTATATAAAAGAAGAAGAAAAAATAATACATATAAATATTAGATTTATATAGGTGTGGTGTGGTGCTTTTTCGTCGGTGTGATTTGCTTGCACGAATAAGGCTATATGGTTTTCATCAAATATTTTTTTATCACAATTTTTAATAAAAAGTCACTATAAACGGTGCCTACGATCCCGGCTATTTTTTATAATTTATGCTCACCCTTATGGAGAATTGAGTTGAAATATTGAAGAATTAAAAAAAAAAAACATTAATTGAAATCAGATTAGAGATAAAACTTAAATTTCAGCATATGAAATTGTGCTTACTACATAAATAAAAGACTTTAATTCTGAAATATGAAAAATTGATTCTTGGCTGAAAAAAGATTTTGGAGACCCTGATTGTATAAAAAAAAACTAAAAAAAAATTAAAGGCTTTAAACAACTCGCCTAAATCACCTACCTATACCTACACCACCTCAAGCATATAACCAATAGTATATATTTGAGAGAGATGAGATTAAATATTGAAATGTAAAATTGAGTATTATAAAATTGGCACTATACTAACCAACCAAACAAGTCTTTAACTTAACTTCTTGCCTTCTCAATTCTCATCTCACACACCATCTTTGTGCATGAGTATAAAGAAAGAAAGAAGATTGGTGTCACTTTTCCTTTCTTACTAATTAGCTTTAGTGACCGTCAATTGATCAGATCATAAATTTAAAATGATTCAAATTACATAGTAGCAGCAGTAATGACTAAATTGGGTAACTATCCCCTGTATGTAAAATTAAGCGTAAGTACAAAATCGCAAGATTAATCCTTGACACTAAGTTGGCTTAGTTAAGATCGTTCACTTTCTAAAACCGGCAAATTAGATCCTTTTTTTCTTCTTTTAAATATACAACTAAATATCATTAATATTATTGAAAAGAGCAAGTACAACAATGAAAATCCAATCATAGCTATTATAAGTTATTATATGCATTTACTAGACATATAAAAGTAATACTAATGTAATTAAAAATTAATGGATATAAAAAAATTTGATTTCGAACAAATTATTAATTTTCATGAAAACTCATCGACTGCATCAGAATATTAGTACGACTGAATCTTAGGAACGTATACTAAACCAAACGAAATACCACTGATCAAGTAGATAAGATTTTATTTATTAACGGTAATGTGAAACATACACGACCTTGTTAATGAGGAGACGACAAGTCTAATTATGCACAAGTTCAAAATTGCAAAATTAATCCTTTAAGACTTTAAGTTGGCTTAGTTAGATTTTTTTTTTTTGGCCAATTAAGATCATTAACTTTCTTAAACCGTTGTTGCAATAATGGATCTAAGTTACTACGGAAGTTGCTGAATTGGCATCGAGTTTGTATGTGTGGCAACTGAAATGAATAAAGGACCTAAATGGACAATTTAAAAAAGTTAAATGGATGCAATTAGCAAATACAAAAGTTAACAAATCAAACTAAAATCCAGAGAGAGTGGATAGCATCAGTAGTTAGAAGATGATACAGAGAAGTAAGGTGATGAGAGAGACAACTCTCCCGCCACCGTTAACCTACTCAAATCTCCCTCAGAGACAGCCACATTTCACCAACAAAATTGCCCATCTCAAACAAACAATAATAAACTAATTAACAAACAACCATCTAGCAACATATCAAATTCATTTCTATTCTTCAACCAGAAGAAAAAAGAAAAATCATGTTAGTCACTTTCTCACCCCCTCTTGCTTGTTCGATCATCATCCTCATTTTTAATTTCCCTTTCGCAACTCTTAAATTCCCCAATTTTCCCCCAATTTTCTGCAATTTCTCACTCTCTCTTTCTCTTCTCATGCAGCTCCCACTCCGCCGCAAATTCAACCCGCTACTCTTCTCCGCCGCGTCGTTCTCCATGAAACCCTCGGCCGCCGCCTCCGCCGCCGCCCGGAAAGGCAGCAACCTGTCCGTCTTCGCCGTCGTCGTCTCCATCTTCGTCTTCGGCTGCTTCATGTACAACGAGGACGTCAAATCCATCGCCGAATTCCCGTTTTCGAGCCCCAAATCTCATGAAACGCAACCGCCAAATCCCGATTTCATCGTTCAGGAAAACGATAAAAGCGTGATTGACGCCGTGGAGAACAACGCCGCCGCCTCCGGTGGCGGCGCCACGGTCTCGGTGGTTGTAAATGCACGAACCGTAGTGGAGACCGAGGTAGAGGAACGCGAAATTGATGATGCGGTTAGCTTGAAATCAGAAAATCCAGAAATCGAAGAAGGAAACGAAAAAAAGATTGAAACGCGTGTTGATGAAAATGACAATATTGATGAAGATGATGATGATGATAATGAAATTGAGATCCCACGTGAGGATTGTGATTTGTTTACAGGGCAATGGGTTTATGATGACGCCACCCACCCGTTATACAAAGAGGATGAATGTGAGTTTTTAACGGCACAAGTTACGTGTATGCGAAATGGAAGAAAAAATTCTTCGTACCAGAATTGGAGGTGGCAGCCCAGAGATTGTTCTTTGCCTAAGTAAGTTTAATTTTTCGTTTTAATTAATTTATTGGATAATTGTAGAAATTACTTTTAGTTTGATTATACAGGGGTGTGATTCGTAAAATGGTTAATTACAAAAACTACCATGGAGGTTTAGCCGGATTACAGAAGAAGACATTTATCTTTTAAAATTACAAATATCCCCTGCATTTAACTGTATCTCTAAGTTTAAATGATACTTTAAGTGTTTTTGTAATTAGGCTAAACCTCAGGGGGCTTTTTGTAAAAATATAGAAATAAGTATCAAGGACTATTTCAATTTGTAATTTAACTTTGTTTGTAATCAGCTTTTGATTTCTTGGTGATCAGCTGATTAATATGTTGTTTCGGATGTGTTTAAAGGTTCAAACCAAGATTATTGCTTGAGAAGCTGAGGAACAAGAGGCTAATGTTTGTTGGGGACTCTTTGAATCGTAATCAATGGGAATCAATGATATGTTTGGTTCAATCTGTAGTCCCTCCAGGCAGGAAAAGCTTGAACAAGACTGGCTCTTTATCTATTTTCAGAATTGAGGTCTGCAATAGCATTAATTAATTAATTAATTATATATGATTATCACAACTTTTTGTCTGGTTAATAATTATAATTTAGTGCGATTGACAAAAGTATTGAATTATTAACGCTTTTATGGGGTCAATTTTGCTTGCCTTTTGTTTTAACTTGTGTGAGAATTCATTGATGGGACCAATAAAGAAAAAGTGAGAGGAAAAACAAGAATCACTACATCAGTGTCTAAAGTTTGTCCAATGTTTACTCCACTCTTTTTGGGCAAATGGGTTGTTTTTGTTCTAAAGTTTGTATACGTAATATTCATTGATATAGATATAGTGAAACGCGTCATTATTGTTCAAATGATGTATATAAGATGATGTTAGTATTACATAATGTGAATGTCACGTATATAGGGATGTCATTATTGTACATGTGATATTCATCATGATATATTAAATTACCTGAAACACGACATGGAATAGGAAATCTTTTTTTTTTTTTTTTTGGGTGGGGTGGGGGGTGGGGGGTGGGGGGGTGGGGGATTTCAATTATAAATTGTAGTTTGGTGTTGCTTAGATTACAGGTACCTAATACATAATTTATTGGCATGTTAGCATTCAACTAACTAGGCAGACAAATGAGAATATATGTTCGGCATTTTTAATTAATATTCCCAACTTGTCTGGAAAAACAGCAAATGGCAAATAATTAGTGTTGCTCCAAGCTTTAATTAACATTCTTGATTTGTGTACATGAATAAACTCGGCAGGATTACAATGCTACTGTGGAGTTTTACTGGGCCCCATTCTTGGTAGAGTCGAACTCCGATGACCCGAATATGCACAGCATTTTGAACCGTATCATCATGCCCGAGTCCATCAAAAAGCACGGCAAGAATTGGAAGAATGTCGACTACCTCGTTTTCAACACGTACATTTGGTGGATGAACACTTTCGCCATGAAAGTTCTGTAAGTTGTTCTATTAAGTTGATAATCACTTTTGCTGATTCGTTGTTTAACAGTCATCACTTAAACACATACAGACAACGTGAATTTGATGAAAATTAATGTTTGCTGGGATAAAATGGAACAGGCGAGGCTCGTTCGACCAAGGCGCAACAGAGTATGATGAAGTAGCGAGGCCTGTGGCTTATGGGCGAGTCCTGAGGACTTGGTCTAAATGGGTCGACAAAAATGTGAACCCGAATCACACCCAAGTATTCTTCATGAGCATGTCCCCACTTCACATCAAGTAATTTTTTCTTCTAATTTTTACTTATACATATGGGGTCACAATAATTAGAAAAATTAAAAAAGAGTTCTGTATTTATTTGCAATTTGTAAAATAAATAACATATGTCAAGGGATATTTGTAATTTTAACATATAACTAACTTAATATATAATTAATAAAAAACACGGGCTAAAATAAATTCGACATTATTATCGAACTTACATTTCGACTCAACTAAATTCTCGAAATTCAGAATTTCATCTCTAATTATTTAAAAACAAAAACCTCGACAGGAGCTTGGATTGGGAAAACCCGGATGGCATCAAATGCGCTAAAGAGACAGCCCCAATCCTCAACACATCAATGCCGCTCAACGTCGGCACGGACCGTCGTCTGTTTGCCGTTGCAGCCAACGTGACAAAGTCCATGAGAGTTCCCGTCCATTTCCTCAACATAACAACTCTGTCCGAGTACCGAAAAGACGCCCACACGTCCGTCCACACGATCCGGCAGGGCAAGATGCTCACGCCCGAACAGCAGGCCGACCCGAATACATTTGCTGATTGCATCCATTGGTGCCTTCCGGGCCTGCCTGACGTGTGGAACGAGTTTCTATACGCTCGCATAATGGCGCGCTCTTGACAAGGTGTGCGCGTTTCGTGTGTCGTGTGAAATAATTGGATCGGTCGATGCATGGAACGAGTGTTTTACTAACATCGTCGCCGCGTAAAAATTTTGTTTTTTTTTTTTCTTTTTCTTGATACATTGTAATTGGAAAGATGTGGTTGTGAGTTGAGACCTGGTTAATTGTAAAATGGAATTGCACAAATGGATAAAAAGAGATGAAAAAGGGAAATTGTAATTAATACTTGTTGAAGTATAGTTTGAGTTTGTTTTATTTTAATTCATAGATTAATAATCTGTTGAAAATATTTTATTTCCCACAGATTTTATTTCTCCATATCGGACTGGTTGAAAATATTTTGGGATTTTTTTTTTTTTTGGAATGGTTTTGGTTTGCTTGGAACCGAGCTTGTTGTTTTCTTGTAAGCTGTAAATTCTATCTTTTTTAGACCTTGTACTCCATTGTAAAAAAAAAAAAAAAAAAAAAAAAAAAAAAAAAAAAAAAAAAAAAATGCCACCTACTCCAAAAAGAAAATATTCTATCACACATAATCTAATGAAAAATATTAATTTCGTATTTACTTATTCACCTTCTCATTTAATCAAAAATAATATATAAAAGTACAAATTTAGCCTTACTAACCAATTTTATTTGATTTTTTAATTTTCTTTTTCTTTATTCCAAATTTTATTCAAATACAATTTATATTAATTTTATACTATACATGTTAATTTCATATTAATAGTTGTCACTCCTACCATTCGCTGGCGGACTCTGGTCGCTGTCGTCGGACTGTGATTGACTTATATACTACATTGTGACATTTCATACTAAATCGTGAATTTCATACTACAAATTGTTAAGTTTCAAGACGTGGTGTGAAATTCCAGGATGTGGTTAGAAATTCCATACTAATCAAATTAATTTCATACTAATTCATATAATTTAATACTTACCGGATATAGTTAGAAACTTCATACGAATCAGATGAATTTCATACTAATTTGTGCAATTTAATACTTATCTCGTCGAATCCATATTAGCATTTCATACTAATTTGTGCAATTTAATAGTTAGATTATTTTTCAATCAAGAATTTATACAAGATTTTTTTCCAATTCATTTTCTTTAAATTTCAATTTATTATAAAATCCTGAAAGTATAAAATTTCATACAGCACCTTATAAATTTCATACTGCAATGTGAATTCTATACTACAATATTAGATTTTGTACTGAGCTTTATAAATTTCATAATGTTAATCTATAAGTATGACAAAAGTATGAGTTTAGCTACATGTTTGTTAACAAGATCCAACTGCAGAACTTTGGATTGGTGACCTAGGCTTTCATCACTTTCTTTCTTTTTTATTGAGTTGCAGATCAAGCCGAAGAAACCTGAACCAATATTTCACAAAACCATATTAATCCATATCCAGGAGAGTACCATTTCTACTTATCGTTTGCGTATCAATGTTTAAATCATTTGCAATAACTCATAGCCTCACTTACAGAGTGGCAATGTTTAAATCATTTGCAATAACTCATAGCCTCTCTTACAGAGTGCAGATTAAAAAAATAAACATCTCCTAACAAAACCCTTATATTTTGCATCTAAAAAAAAAAAAAAAACTCAGCGAAATCGAAATACCAACGCAAAAAAAAAAAAAAAAAAAAAAAAGTTCAATCCACTAATCGACATCTGAAATGATCCACGAGATCTAGATTTGAACTCGGGTCAGAATTAATGCGAAGGTAGAACAAATCCGATCTACAACAACTCAAAACAAAGCCTGAACCAACAACCCTTCAAATTCGTTTTTGAACCGAACCTAGAGAATAAAAACAACACGCAAATAGACATTCATCCTCGCCACCAGAATTCGAACACGTCCGTCTATCAAAACCCAAAAACCATCGTCTCCAGGCAAGTCGCCCATGCCAGAGATTGCTTCCGTAAATCTTCTCCAGCGGTTGAAGAAGTATTTAGACTGAATTAGCCAGAGAGGTGTATTGGTTTAGCGATAACTGAATCTGTTGGCTTAACCGAAAATTGCAGGCGAGGAAAATAGATATATAGTATTCATACCACATTATTTATTTTATTTTTTTAGTTGTAGGGTATTTTAGACCGTTTATGTTATATTTTTGATTTAATGGGATATATTTAATTTAAGGGCGCGGATCTACGTACCTCATAATATTATTAGTTGACCCCAAAATATTTTAATAAAAATAGTTATAAATGAAAAGACTAAAAATAACCTTACCACAATATATAATTAAAATTTAACCTTACGCCACTCCATGCCTACGCCAAAACTCAAAATAAACCCTTCACAAACAGCCCTCCCCCACTCTGCCGCCACTGGAGACCCACTGGATTCCTCCACCTCCTCCGCCGCCTTCGACCTCGACCCGGACACCC
The DNA here is from genome assembly GCA_014905375.1 of Phtheirospermum japonicum. Lineage (NCBI taxonomy): Eukaryota > Viridiplantae > Streptophyta > Magnoliopsida > Lamiales > Orobanchaceae > Phtheirospermum > Phtheirospermum japonicum. The sequence continues at coordinate 1,347,383 of BMAC01000155.1, forward strand.
TCCGCCTCCTGTCCAGCAAGCCCGCCGTCACCATCAAAATCTCCATCTTCACGGGCCGCATGGGTGCGGGGTCACGAGCGGGAAGCTTTTGGGCTCCGTTCCGGTGTGTGTGAACCTGGGTAGCGCTCAGTCGAGGGCCTGCGTTTATCAGAACAGTTGGTGAAGCTTGGCGGGGGATGGCAGCGAACCGGTGGCCAGGTAGCATTTGGACGGTCCGGTCTGAACCGGATCCCCTGTTCTTGTTCCAGTTCGGCGGTGGGCCGGAGTGCGGCCCGATTGTTTTCCAGATTCAGGGGAATATTAGGCAGCCGATTTTCAGCTGTAAGTTCACCGCCGACCGGAGTAATAGGTCACAGTGAGTTTTCTTATATATATATATAATTCCTGGTTTGGGCAGCCCGCAATCCGACCAGAAAGGTTTCGGTGACGCCGCCAGCGGAAGAGCTCGGCGACGCAGACGAGATCAGGCGACCGGGGAATGTAATTGCCGAATTCGAACTCCGACGAGTTTGAAACGCCGATCGATCTTCTTGCACTGCCACATGGGGTCAGGATTTGAGGTCGGGCCCTGATTCGTCCATTTTCTTCAAATTAAAGAAGGTTTTACTTTGCTTCTTACTTTTCTTTTTCTTTTCTTTTTTATTTTACTTTTATTTTATTTTTATTTTTTTGTTTTATTTTTATTATTATATTATTTATTATATTATATGGGGGTAAAATGGGGTATTTGTGGGGTTGATTTAGTAAAAATAAATGTATTTGAAAATTTTTTGGGGTGTTCTTATCAATTGGGTCAACTAATACTATTTTGGGGTGCATATATACGCGACCTTAATTTAAATGGGAAGACATTTTCCCAAGTCATTATACGAGCATTAATATTTATCTTAATGTATATATTGGAATGATCCAATGAAAAAATTGAATTGGTACTCCCAAGATCAATTTGGTAAAAATCATTGTTTTGAAAGTCGGACCGGTCATCGAACCGGTAAAATTACAGGTTCAGTGGTTCACAGGTTCAACCGTGGTCGCACCGGTTATATATATATATGTGTGTATATGTATGTATGTATACCACTATTAAATATGTTATAAATAAATAGAATAAATTAGATTAATAAAATATATGATTATAAAATATTTTAAAATTTAATTCAAAGAGTCCATATGAATAAATATGAATTCATCAACCATAATACAACATAGAAAATGTAGTTGAATTAAATATAATGAAGAAAAATCAAATAAAATAGTTCAATTCTAATATCATCACTACAAGTCCAACAACTTCAAAATTAAATAAAATTAACTATCATAATTTGTATTTATTTGTATTCCAAATAAAAAAAATAAGACCCCGTCAATTTTTATTTAATATAAAAATTAAAAAGCAAAAATAAAAAAATAAAAAAAAAACCGATTGAACTTGTCACAGGTTCACCGGGCCAACCGATTCATGATCGGTTTGATCGATTTTTGAGTCTGCCAGTTTGCACATGAAAATCGGACCGGTGTGGTGACCGGTTCCCGGTCGGTCCGATCCGGTTTTCAGAACCATGGTGAAAATCAGAAAATCTGAAGTACGATTAAAGAAGTTAATATTGATAATCTTAATAATCCCACGAATATATTTTTCATTGTGATCCTACTTTCAATTCCCCGCCTATCTAGAAACTATAGCTGTAAATGTCCCAGCCAAAAAATGAAGGGAAAAAAATTTTTTGCCCCCCAAACTATTTTGATTTTCACAATTTACCATACGAACATTTTTAGGGGACAAACCACCATCTGAACTATGCGTTTTTTGCAACTTACCCCTTGAAATCAGAATTTTGGTGGTTTTGGATACCAAATCCGGTTTGTTAAGGGTTTTGTTGGTAACTTCACTCCTTATTTCTAATCCTCCCCTTTCTCTGCCATAATCTACCATTTCTACAATGATAACGGCACGACGAAACTCCTCTCCATGGCGAAGAAGATCAGCAACGATATTTAGCGGCTTAAAGAATCGTCGTGCCGTTAACAAAAAAATGCATAGTTCAGATGGTGGTTTGTCCCCCAAAAACAGGAGTGAAGTTACCAAAAAAAACCTTAACAAACCGGATTTGGTATCCAAAACCACCAAAATTCTGATTTCAGAGGGTAAGTTGAAAAAAACGCATAGTTCAGATGGTGGTTTGTCCCATAAAAAAGTTCGTATGGTAAACTGTGAAAATCAAAATAGTCTGGGGGGCAAAAAAATTTTTTCCCAAAAATTAATTGATGGTCAATTTTATTTGTACCCGTGTGATTACTAACTGCAATATATGTATATACCTGCATATTATGTGTGATTGGAAAAAGAGTAACACTTATCAAAAATATTAAGAGAATAATATTGAAAATGGTATACAAATCGGAGCATTATTTGTTATAATTAGAGTAAGATGGAATTTTCAACTATTTTTATCCGTAGCCACGAAATTAGTTGTAAGATATAGTAAAATACACTAAATTTGATAGGAACCCCCATAGAAAATTCATGTAAAAATATAAAACATAACACTTACATGTCACATGTGAATATATGAGATACAAATTAAAATCTATAAGTCACTGTTAATTTTATTAAAAGATTTCATATATCTAACTTGTAGTATATGTAATATTATTTTATTATTATTTTTTGTTTCTTTTTTTTTTCTAAGTAAGTTAATTTGTATATGTAGTTATATAATGTGTTTATCAATGCAATATATTGGGATTAGATAATGAGATTTAGAATATATTTAATATTTATATTCCTAGGTGTAATAATTTATTATTTTTGTTGTTGTTTCTCTCTCTTTTTCCCATTTTTTGGCGTAACAATAGTTTTTCATGTAAAATTTTAATGTTATTTTCAATAAATTATATTAGATATCCAAGTTTAAGTTTATATTTTATATTTATTTCTATTTTGTAGTAATTTTATATAACTCGTATTTTTCTTAAATAGAATATTAGAAAAATTAAAAATAAAATTATTTCAATTTTTATTATAAATAAAAATTAATTCAACTTATGAAGTTTTTCTTCTAATTAAATATTTATTTTATTTTATTTTTAAATTAGTAGAATAGAAGTAAGATATTGAATTAGAAAAAATATGATAAATAAAATATGTAACATATAATAAAAGTGAAATATTAAATTAGGAAAAATATAATAATAGGAAAATATTAAATTAGTTGTATAAGAGAAAATATTAAATTAGGTAAATATTAGGTTCGGTGACACCGAAGCACCAGAATTTTTTTCGAAGTTAACAAAGCGTGAAAAACAGATATATAGAGTATGAGGATTCTGCATTAATATATATATACACACACACTAATTTAATACTCGTGTGTTACGCTGTATTTATAAAAAAATTAATATAAAAACTATTTTTGATAGCTACCGAGTTCTTAAATATAAAAATAAAAAATTCAAAAGATAGTGTATTATCAAATCATGTTGTACTGATGTCTAATCAAAATTTATTAACTATTATTTTTTAATATTAAATAATTTTATATTTCAATATTTAGATTAAATTCATTAATAAATTTATTTACGTAATTAGAAAAATTCAAAAGTTGTCACATTCTCAACCCGTGTCTAACTCTATCAATTAATTAGTATTATTAAATACTTTTATATTCAAATATTTAGGTTATATTCGTTAATAGTTTTAGTTACATAATTAGAAAAGTTCAAATAATATTATATTATCATCTCGTGTCGCATTGTATCGATGTACAATCAATTTTTATAAATTAAAATTATTTGATTTTACATCTTTTATTTCTAGATTGAATTTATTAATAATAATTGGTTACCTACTTAGATTATTAAAAATAACTCATAATTTACTTATATACATTTAAAATTCAAATAATAAGATTTATATTATCTTTTATTATCAATACATTTTTTTTATTTTCACAATTAATCTTTTTTGTTATTAATACTATCTTATAAGTAATTTATCTTTTAACTCAAATAACTAATTAAATATCTTTTAAATTATATGACTTTTAATATATTTATATTAGATGAATAATATGATATATTGAATTAGGCAAAAAATAGTAAAATAAGAATATTAAATCACACAAGATATAATAAAAAGGGCACACACACA